>VMOF01000001.1:8443077-8463077 GCA_011764245.1 Trialeurodes vaporariorum
GAGCACTCATTGTATGGCACTGACGACGCCAAATAATTGAATAAACGATGGTTATTGCAGTGATTTTGTAGCAAATTTTATGCGCTTTAAGACTATGAAAACGGATTTGACATTGAATTTCTGGATCTGAATATATAAGGGAAAAACTGAGGAAAAGTCGATTTTTTTGGGCAATTTTTGAGGGTAATTTTTCGGAATATGCGTAATTATTCCAAAGAAAAAAATACAGTAAAATGAATCTGATTACACGGATTTGTAGCAAATTTAACGCTCTTTCAAATGCATTAATTAGAATTTTTTGTTCGATTGGTTTTTGTACCGAAAAATTGGAAAAATCGATCAAAGGTATGCAAAATTGGCGAAAATTCAAAAATGGCGGGTTTTTAGCCCTCCCGCCCAAGATGTGGGGTTCTGACGGCGATTTTCCTTCGTTTTAACACCCATGGGATCGAGAAAAATAGGTTTCGTCAGGGGGACAGAGCAAAACCCAAATTTTGTTGCACAGTGTTATCGGTCTAGGTTCGCCTACTCTTCTGAAACGAGCTCTATCAATTCTTATGTAAACAGCTGTAAGAATAACAATGGCAGCATCAAAAAACACCAAAATTAATTAATAATCTCATAAATTGCGTAAAACACTAGACACTATTCACCCCTGTATCTTTCCACCTCGTGCACGATATTTCGCGAAAGTAGCGCGGCACATTCAAATAATCACGACCGTCTTTCATCACAGCTGACTTCATAAACAAATAAACAGTAAACACTGACGGCGTCTGTTTGAATTCTTACGTCTCAATATCCTCACTTCCTCACAATAGATTAAAGAATGGTATGGAAATCGAAATTTGTGTCGAAAACTTATTAAAATAAAACAATAACACACAGGAGTTCCAAGTATGATTTCATCTTCAATCATCATTTTTGGAACTCCTGTGTATTATTGTTTCATTTTGATAAGTTTTCGACACAAATTTCGATTTCCATACCATTCTTTAATCTATTGTGAGGAAGTGAGGATATTGAGACGTAAGAATTCAAACAGACGCCGTCAGTGTTTACTGTTTATTTGTTTATGAAGTCAGCTTTGATGACAGTCGGCCGTGATTACTTGAATATGCCGCGCTAATTTCGCGAAATATCCTGCACGAGGTGGAAAGATACAGGGGTGAATAGTGTCTAGTGTTTTTCGCAATTTGTGAGTTTAATACTAAATTTTAGTGTTTTCTGATGCTGCCATTGTTATTTTCTCGGCTTTTTACATAGGAATTGATATTTTAAAACGCTTTAGCCGAAGTGTGCAACAGACCCATTGCAAAGCTTTGAAATGTTGTGTTTTCTGTATGAAGAAAGTTATAGTACTTGATGAGCTGAGAAGAATGCAATGGTGCCTTTGGTTTTTTTCACAGGTGTCCCGGTTTTGGAGATACAAATGCGTAAAAATGTAAAAACCCGTGTGCGTATAGTGACGTCACTACGCGAAATCCCCATTTAAAACAATGTATTTTGGGCCGAAATCTCATCTCTGGAACAATGAGACTTATATTTAGAAACCAAAGGCATCATTGTTCTAAATTCATCAAGTATACTCTCATTTTCTTCAGTATAAAAACAAGGCATTTCACACCATTGCGACTGCCCCATTGCTGAAAGGCATATAGACTCTTTCGTGCGTGTCTGTTTTTCGATTTAAATAGCACAAGGTGACATACATTTTACAAATTTTTAAATCATCTAAATGTCTTAATTTCGTTTCTTTATATGTTTATGTCCCTATGAGCTATACATATGATGATGACGCTGATAATGATAGTAAATATAGTATATAATAATGATAATTGATGAGAGGAGTGAACTCCTTTGTATACGTGTCTGTTTTACACATGGCAACCATGAAGGTCATTTATATCTATCGATCGATTCTTAGACGTTTATACTGACGGATTGACGTACTCCTTTTACACAGTAAACATTGCCGTTATCAGAAATTTCGAATGTTGGGAGTGCTTTTTAATCGCAGCTGTTGGTGTTGCCATAGTGGCGAAGTGCTTTCTGGCAACGTTGCATGTTCCACATTTGAACGCATACAAAAGATCGAATTCGATGGTCATTGCCGATTCCTTTTATTTCGATAGTTTTCATGGGTTTAAATGGTTCAAGTGCAACGTTGCCAGATTGCACGCTTCAGCACTGGCCGTTGCGTCGCGTCGGTCAAGGCTGCGAGCTTCATTGTCAGCTTCTATCCGAAAGCAAAGTTGGGCAATCATTTATTATTAGAAATTAGTCTTAAGTGGCATCGCAAGAAAATCGGATTATTCTTTGAGTTATTTGGTCAATGGGGCTGTTGCAAGCTTTTCCTGTAAGTGACTTACTAAAAGTTCCTTTAAAATTAGAATTCCCTAGAAATTTTGGTATTTTCTCCAATTTCATTGTCTGGAAAATAGGGAATTTCTTTTCAATTAACTAAAACTATCCTGAAATGTTGGGTATTTTTCTTCAGGTATTTAGGCATTCTAATAAATCTTGGTATTTTCTACAATGAGGCTGTTGCACACTTTTGGCACATGCATGTGATTCAAGGGTCAAGTAAAATGTAAAAACCTCCAAAAATAACAATGATATAGCACAAAAAAACTTACAAAATCTGCTCCTCAACTCAAAAAGTGATGAGCTGTTAAATGCGCGGGCGTTTGGCACTGATAATGATGGGAGATCCCCATTTTAGTTTTGTCCCAATCTCTGTTCGAGGAGGAAGCTTTACAGAGTAACTATGGTCACCAGAGCAGCGATTCATATCCGACGAATGGTACCGTCACACAGGTTCCAAAGAAAAGTTGTCTCTCATGGGCCAGTTCTTGATGGAGCGACTGTATCTCACCTCACGTTTCAACTTTGTTGCCAAACCACTTTTATTATTATTGATTATTCTGTCACCCAACTCTACCCGAAAGTCGAGACCGCGCGATCCGGTAATACAGATTTAAATGTAAACCTGGTAAAATTGTTTTATGAATATCCATGACCAAAATTCCGTTAGTTATTATTACTATTTTTCCACTAAAATACATGGAAAACCTTATGGAATCCCGTGAACGCCCCACGGAACCCCATGAAATTTTTTTGGAAAAACAATAATTTGCTCGGAAATAATGCCAATGAAATTTCGGTCATTGAAATTTATGAGACACTTTTACCAGGGAAGTTAGGCTTCTTCTTCAATTCTGACATCAGGGAGCAGTATAACCAACAGTTAAAATATACATCGAAAGGAAAAATTTCTGAAAGCTTGAATGAGAAACTCTCGGTGAACCTAAAATACGGAAGCAGCTTACAAATCATAATGAGACTTGCTAAGTTTTAAAGAAATGAAATGCAAAGAGTGGCGAAAAGTATTCCCTATTAATTTATCGATGCCTCAATACAGTGGCGTCGCGTGCCATCTGGCAACAATGCAACAGCTCCATTTGAACTCGTTAAATATATCGAATTTTCCTTGTGCACTGTGCACCCCCTGAATTCGATCTTTTACATGAGTTTAAATGGATATAATACACTGTTGCCAAACTGCACGCTACGCCACTGCCTCAATAATTATTGCTTTTGCTATACTTTTGCTAAACACCAGCTGTGATTGAAAGAGCTGCGATAATTATTAAGCGTGTCCTTTTTGCATCTCGCTTAGTTTTCCTTTCCCGTCTTTTCTACTTGCAAAAAAATGGAGCTGTTGAAAACTTTTGCTACAGACTTATTAATAAATGATTATGGGGTAATACCCTGTAAAAATAACAATTAGCTCACTAAAAAATCACGAAATCCACTCCTAAACTCATAAAATGCTTTTAAACGCGAGATCGTAATGACGGCCGGGGCCGCGGTTTGCATTGGGGTTCCCTATCTTCAATCAGCGCCATCTACACGAGGTGTTCTCGCAACAACACACAAGAAGAAGAAGAAACATACAATTGCCATAAGAAAACCGCGGCCTCGGCCGCCATTACGGTCTCGCATTTAAAAGCATTTTGTGAGTTTAGGAATGAATTTCGTGATTTTTTAGTGCGCTAATCGATATTTTTACAGGGTATTACCCCTTCTTCAACTATTAATAAGCCTGTAGCAAAAGTTTGCAACAGCTCCATTGTTATGTATGAACAGATTACACTGCTACAGTGTTGCCAATTATTTGAAATGTGAATGCGCCTTGGAATCGATTCTTTTGTTTTACATCTCCTGATTATTTGCGCAAAAATGTGTCGTAAATCGATTTATTTTAGGCCTGAATTTCATCTGTAAAACAGACCTCATAGTTTCCGCACAATAGGACCGTACTTTTTAAGGACTCGCTCAGTCGCTTCTCAGGCTAAAATTGAACCTCAAATTTTCTCAAATTCGGTCGTCTGACGACGCATATTATATATATATATATATATATATATATATATATATATATATATATATATATATATACACTATCTGCCATTTATAAATATTATAGCAGGGTGCTGCTGCGGCTCGTGCAATATGGCAACAATTCTCTTTCTCCATTGGATTTCATGTAAAACAATCAATTTTATATTGAAGCAGTCGATTGTTTTACATTAATTCAAATGGAGGAGGAGCGTTGTTGCCAAATGGGGCTCTTGGAAACTTTTGCTATAGGAGGTCGAAGAGTCGCTTCTTGCAAAAGAACCTGTAAAAATGACGATAAGTACACTAAAAAATCACGATTTTTGTGGTTTTTACATCAGATTGGACTATTCTAAAAAATCACGATTTTTGTGGTTTTTACATCAGATTGGACTATTCATTTGCTCACAGCATAAGTTTACAAGAGCCCCATTTGCAAGAGCCACCACAGGCAGGGTGTAGCAGATTCAAAGTAAAATCGCTTAACCAGTAGCGGCCCGTGAGATTTGGCAACCATGCATTTTTCCCACTTAAACTGAGGTAAAAAATCGATTCAAGCGGAGGCTGGCAGCCTCCTCGAGTTTCGATTGTTTTCCATGTATTTAAATGGGATAAAAACACTGTTGCCAAATCGCACGAGCCGCCACTGCGCTTAACATCTTGTGTGGTGAGGAATGATCGTCAATCATCGATATGACTATACACTCTAGCAGTGGCGTCGCGTGCAATTTGGCAACAATGTATTCTATCCATTTAAACTCATGTAAAAGGTCGAATTCAGGGGGTTCACAGTGCACACGGAAAATTCGATATATTTAATGAGTTTAAATGGAGCAGGTGCATCGTTGCCAGATGGCACGCGACGCCACTGCACGCTAGATGATGAGTGCAAACAAACTGATTTTTTTTTTTTTTTTTTTTTTTTTTTTGCAAACTAGTCGTCAACGATAAGAGAGGCGTCTGGTGCAATTTTGCAACCCGAGTAAAAATTCGATGCTATATACAAGTGTTGGATTGACTCGCCAAAAATCGATTATTTTTGGAAGGGTTTAAAATTTAAATGGAAGGAATCAAAATGCATTGACGCCACATTGCACTGCACGCACTTGAAGTGGCGGCACCACTTATTTCAACTCTCGTATATAAGTATATAAAAGGACCATAACTCAAAGAAACGAAAAACCGGACGCCTGCTTTTTTGTGTCAAACAATCGCAGACTATAGGTTCATGATCGAATAAGAGGGAGCAACAATAGGAAAGCCATATTGAGAGATTGAGAATCCAGACGTCTTGAAACCGATACTTGATCGGTTTAAACACGCACACAGAGATACTCACTTACACACACTCACATCATCACACACACAATATACATGCATATATGTTTTAAGGAACCGGTAAAAGTAACAAATGAGTGCTCGTTGAGTCGACATTTATAACCTGTGATTATGCTTTATAGGGCACTTGAGCAGTGAAGAGTGAGGAGTGAGTGAGCTTCGCTGCACACACGAGTATTTTGCTCGGGAAAGTTGGCAAAAATTATTTTGCAGCCTGCCTGGATCTACAACTGAATGGGTCTGCTGAGAGCTCTTGTAACAGAAAATTTGAACAATGTAGAATGATTGAGTGATCACCGATGAGCACATTTATAATAATTAATACAAATTTAATGAGGGGTCGTACCCGGAAAATGGATCGTAAAATGACAGGTGTGTTCATCAGAAGAAATACTAACGAGATTGTAAGGCTTATTTCCGTGGAAGAGCAAATCCGACGTCTCACGGGTCCTTCTTCCAAAGTAGGCCTCTTTAGCGACATAACTGTCCGCGACAAGCACCAAACATCAGTGTTCTTTTTAACTAAATTTTAATGTATTTCAATGAATTTTCTTGTTAATTATATGAAAATTGCGCTACTCCATAGTATTTGAGACGCTGATGTAAAAAATGATACCATTTCCTACGTATAAATTGTCCTGATTTTACTTATATTCTACTTTCAAGCATTTTTTTTGCGATCAAGTATAAATTGTGGAAAACTAGATTATTTCGATCCAAACTAAGGCCAAATTCGAACTCGGCAGGTCAATTTACGTCGAAAATGTGCGTTTTACGCGGTAAGATGTCCAATTATAAGAAAAAACTCCATGTTTGTGTCCAGGGACCCTTGTTTTGTGTTCAGAGGGGGTGGACACCTATGTCGTCAAAGCGTAAAAAGCCTTCTTCCGGAGACAGCCTTATTCGTTCTAAAATCACTCGACTCAAACGAAAAGCCACTGTTTGAAAAAAAAGAAAAAACATTTTTACTAGCTGCTATTTTGTCAAATAAATAAACACATTTTCGGGAATGGAACCAAAAGAAAACGGAGACGCTGGGATCTGGAAGTTTCGGAACTTGACTGTTTTACTAAGCAAGGAGAGCAAGGACTTTTTTCAGGAAGTCCAAGACCAGTGGCGTCGCGTGCCATCTGGCAACAATGCAACAGCTCCATTTAAACTCGTTAAATAAGTCGCATTTTCCTTGTGCACTGTGCACCCCCTGATATCGATCTTTTACATGAGTTTAAATGGATATAATACATTGTTGCCAAACTGCACGCGACGCAACTGTCCAAGACTTAACCTTGCTGTTGTGGCGATTCGATTTATAGGTTATTATTTTCATTTTTTATGTGCTTATAATTGCGATTGATTGAAAATGAAACAGTAAAGTTTCGAAATCGTCCCACTATTTCTGTTTTTATTTTAGCTCCATCTCCGACTTTTTTAAAATTTGTCTGTCACTCTCTGACCAAAGGAGCTGTTGAAAAAGGGTGGAAGTAGGGGGGGGGGGTGTACTGATATGTAACTTCAGGCGTTGCCAAATTTGGCAACTCACACTCCACTTTTTCCTCCACAAGGCTCACTCTAAAAAAGAGATTAAAAGAAAAAAATAAATTAGGGATATATTTGTCTTATCTCGTCGTCTACGTTGATTTGTCTACGTACTTATATGCTTCAGTCAATTTTTGCAACTTCTCAGGAGAGCAAAAACAAAATTGACTGACTACTTGCCTTTAATAATTTGTGCCTATATATTTTCCGTTAGAACTTAAAAGTAATTGGTATTTTTAACATCGCTGATCAAAAGAGCGTAATTTTTTACGTTGGAATCGATGAAAAAGCCAATTTTTCTTCCGACATACGCCTGTTCGTTAGATGAACGACGATTTGTCTACAAAAAGCCCTGTTTTTTCAGTCTTAATTTCTGCTTTTGTGTGAGCCTGACGAGCCAAATAAAAAGAAAGTGAAGGGTCAGTTGCGTTTTGTCAAACTTTGACAACGCCTGAAGTCACTTTCGTGTATAGTCTTCATTTGAAAAGTAACATTTAGAGCCGAAGTTTAAGCTGCATTATGACAAGTTCATGGCGAGGCGTGCGATTTGGCAACGTTTATTTTTCCTACTTAAACACATTAGAAAGGTTGAAATGCCTGGTCATCGGTGATGACTGAATCATTTGACTTTTTTGGTGAATTTAAATGAAGAAAATACATACATTGTTGCCAAATGTCACGCCTTGCCACAGATTATGACCGTTAATATTGAGCTTCAAAACGTACAACTACCACGTGGAAAGGATAGAATGTATAATTTGGGCCGTGGCACAAAAAAAAAAAAAAACAAAAAAACAAAAAAAAAAAAAAACAACAACAAATAATAATAATAAAAAAAAGAACAAACACAAAATACATCTCTGATGGGTTAGTTGGAGGAGAATATACAATAGAACCAAAAAGTCGCACTTCACACTTGATTATACATCATGCAAAAAAGAGTCGTTGACACACTATACCGAGTAAGATTACATACCTGATGCATTCAATTATGAAACCTCATTGAGTTTTCACGAAGAATAGAAAACCTGTCTTATTCTTTGTTTTCTCGCTAGTTTGCAGATTTGAGTTTTGTTCCACCTTTTCAGACGAAGCACTTCAGTGTGATGTGCACTATCGCCCGTTTAGGGCAGTGGGCTACGTAAACAGTACTGTCACAGTACGTCGCAGATAAAAAAATAAGGCATCTTTCATGAACAAAAATCACACTGAGAAAATTGGTTAATTTTCATAAATTCAAATGTGATTCAAATTGTCAAACTTTACGAAAAAAGAAGAACAAATTGAAAAATGTTCACTGGAAAATCCACCTCACTTGTACCCACTGTGCGGCAGCTTCAGCGCGGCTACCCTCTCGGCGCGGCGCGGCATTCGCCACGACGTCTATTCATATGATATCACGTGACAAAGATCCATTGACAATGAAAGCTCTAAAGCATGTATATTCTAGCATGTATTATTGTTATGCGTGTACAAGTACAAGTTTTTGTACACATACGAATGGAGCAGTATAATAAAGGATCTCCAAAGTTTCGGTAGCCACAATGCACTCTCCTTTACGCACTCGCGACTTTTCTCGCAGACCTTTTCATATACATCAGACATCTCAGCTACGACTCTTTTCAATAGGCTGCAATGAAAAAAAAAAAAAAAAAAAAACAACAGCCGTTATTCTTTCCACTTCCCAGACTCAGACATCGCTGTCAATTGAGACGTTTTTAAATGACATCTATCCCTTCGAATTATGGGGCTCTTTGTCTTGTGCATGAAATGAGCATACATACAGTTGTTGCCATGATTTCAAGCATGCAAATATTCCCATTTTCTTCTCTGATTTTCTCCAAGCATTGAACCTTGTCCCTTGTTTGAAGAATTTAGTTTGATATCTTAAGGACCGAATTTTAACACGTATCTCACTTTTTCTTGACTTATAAAGTACCTTTTGAAATACATGGAGGATGGATGGAGGATGAGGAGTGACTGCAAAGGAAGATTTAAGGAAAATGCGGTGAATGAAGAATTTTGAAATATTGGATGGAACAGATGGAATACATGGAGAAAAGGTTAAATTGAAAGAAACTGATTGGATACTTATTGAGAAAAATAAAATCTGACTATAGAAAATGTTGAGATTTGGAGGAAATCTCAAGGTTGGTCCGGTCAAGCATTCTGGACTTCACATTCTCTAACCTCAATTTTAAAGTTCTTGAAGACGTATCTGTTCCACATCCATCAATTTAACATTTCCTCAATGCATTCCTTAAACCCTGGTCCAAATCCAATACATTTCACAATTTCCCATTTTACTGCAATTGCCCTAAATCCCCCCCCTTTTAGTTGGTCCTCATCCTCCATGTATTCCAAATGACACTTTTCAAGAAGAAAACTCGAGGAACGTGTTCATATTCGACCCTAAGACCAAAAGATTAAGACACCAGAAATGTTTGTAATAACTTAATTGATTTACTCCTTCAATTAGGAAGTTATGCAAATCCACATCGAGAGTGGAGGAATAGTGGTATCAACTAATTTGAGCATTTATGCGCTCAAGGTAGATGAAAGACCTCCATACCTCCATACAAAGATTGAAGTTGAAAATCCCAGGAGTGATTGATGAAAACTATACATATTATAATAATCAGCTGAAAGGGTGCCTAATTAGAATGTATAAGCATTCACTGCTTAAGGATAGTAATCAATGTGTAAGAATAAAAAGAGCAATAAAGAAATAATTAAAAAAAAAAAAAAAAAAAAAAAAAAAAAAAAAAAAAAAAAAAAAACTGGCCCCTTGACTTAAAAACTCTTTATGTTTGAGGGATGGTGAAGATGACAGTGGGGGGGGGGGGCAAACTCGTGTAAGAAAGACGGAGAAAGATGGAAAGAGAGAGAGGGAGAGAGGGAGAAATAGGGAGAGAGAGGGAGAGAAGGAGCGAGAGGGAGAGAAGGAGCGAGAGGGAGAGAAGGAGAGAAGGAGAGAAGGAGAGAGAGAGAGAAAGAGAGAGAGAGAGAGAGGAGAGAGAGAGAGAGTGAAGAGAGAGGAAAGAGAGGACATTTTTGATGTTCTTAACGGCTCATTCTCTCAATATTTAAGGTAAGGAGCTTGAGTTCGAGTACACATAGTCGAGACGTCATAAGAGCAGCCACCAGCCAGCCAGGGAGGCAGTGCAGCACCAGCGCTTGTCTCAAGTGGAATAACGTTCAAATTAATTTCGCGAGTCTCAAGAGTATGAAATCCCCGCGGGGCTTGGGGGGGGGCGGCGTATTTTTAATTGTGTTCCTTGTAGGATTCACAAGAAAGCTCTATTTAGACTTAACCCCTCATGCGTTAGACAAGGTGGTGAAATTACCTTAGGGCAGTGCAGTGGAGTGATCGATATGAAATGAAGACAAAACGGTTTTGGCCAAGAGCAGCAATGCTCTGTTGACGCCACTCGACAAAACATTACATCATATATCATAATGGGCCCGTACATTTGTACAATTGAGGCCGTTTCCGGAAAAAGGGCTCATAAAGCAAGAAGTGCGCTCTTCAGGCAAAAGTTTCTATTCAATCACAATGTTGATTTCTTAGAAAGAGTATATGCACCCCTTGTTTCATGGAACCTTTTTCCAGAAATGGCCTCAATTTTTCTTTCTATTTATTTAGCCATTCACCGAGAGTTAGTTGAGTATATTTACTACAGTAGTTTTACTCGAAATATTTTTAAATTTCAATGAAAAAAAGCTTAAATTCACTTAAGTGTATTCACTGAAGCGGGTAGATACCCTGAATAACAAGAACGTGTTCTGCACACGATAAGGATGGGACCATGGGAGATATGCACTGAGAAAACACTTCAGTCACAAATGCCAAAGTGATTATAGGCACTATATCGATAACTAGCACTCTTTAGGCAGAAGAACCAAAGTCTTTAGGCGATCTGCCTAAAGCTTTGGTTCTCCTGCCTAAAGCTGTGGTTCTCCTGCCTAAAGCTGTGGTTCTCCTACCTAAAGATTGCTCGGTATCTATGTATCGCCAAAGTTTATTTTTCTCAGCGTGAACACACTAGTACGTGTTCTGAGCGCAACCTGATCAGGCTGTTGACACGGAAGTTTGCGTTTGAAACACACACCCGTCGTGCTTTGAACACGTTTGTAGTGCGTACAGAACACGTTTGCGTACTGGTGTCTTCATATCACCCATCCTGATCGTGTCCAGAACACGTTCTTTTTTTTCCAGTGATAACCTAGCGAAATGGAGGTCAGAGAACTGATTTGTGTCACTAACAATAATTATGGGCAATCTGTGGTACATTTAACCAGTGGCGTCGCGTGCCATTTGGCAACAATTCAACTGCTCCATTTAAACTCATTAAATATATCGAATTTTCCTTGTGTACTGCGCACCCTCTGAATTGATCTTTTACATGAATTTAAAGGGATAGAATTCATTGTTGCCAAATTGCAAGCGACGCCACTGCATTTAACTATTTTACTACCAGGTTAAGAAGACAGATATCCGCTCACTCGCTTGAAATAAAAGGGGTGGATAAATATCCCTACTCCAGAGTGTTAATTTTGCCTATTTTGTTACTCGAAGGCGCTTTCCAGAACATTATTTTGCAAATGTCAACAAATTGGAGTTGCTCCTTCCAATTAAAAATGTAAATGTTGTGACGCAGATCTATATAGGAAAAAAAAGTGTGTCAGGAGTGGTATTGAAAGGGTTAAAAAGTCGATGCATAAAGAACTTCAATCGATGGATGATTTATTTAGATTCACAATTATTGATGTGTTGAAGTTTGAAGAACTTACCGACGTCACTAAATTAACTTTTTAGCTCCAGAGGAAAATTGTACATGCCACACAACGCTCCTTGCAGCCTTATGTATTCTACCTGTTTTGATCTACCTTTACTGAGAACTTGGCCCAATAGTTCAACCGGTCGCACTTGGAGGCGCTGAATGACACAAACATATATATGTAAAAGATGACTCGCACTAAGTGGTTCTCTCTTGGTGGTTAGGTCAGGGGTCCAGCCTTTTTACATACGATCTTGGTGGGCGGATTTTTTTTTTTTTCTTCTTCTTTTAAACCTCTCACTCGGCTCACTCGTAATTAATTTTGGGCACAGGAACCAAACGCCGCACGGTGAATCAAAATCTGGAACTCTCCGGACATAATTAAAATAAGTTATGAGTTAAAAAAGTTATGATCATGAAAAATAAATGTCAAGAGAGCAATGAGATAGATTTGTCTATAGATATCACAGCTTAAAATGAGTCAGATTTCGCGGCACGTTTGGGAGAAAATCAGTGGAGTAGCTTGCAATTTGGCAACGTCGCAGTTCGTCCACTCAAACCCATGAAAAAGATCGAACACCTTCTCATTAGACCTTTTACATGGATGTTAATGGACAAAATACAAAGTTGCCAAATTGCACGCATATCCATTGAAGAAATATCGCCCCTTAAACGCTTTTGAAACCAAAAACCAGAACTTCTCATGTCCGAAAAAACCCATATTTTGACCCTCTGAGTGCCGGCAAGCCGAAGGTTGAATCCTCTCCAAGAAAAAAGGTCCGCGATTAAAGAAAAATAATTCTGGCAAAAACCAAATCCAAAGATGGAGCAGGTACCTGTGCAGACATACTGAACTGCCCCGAAAAAAAAAAATGAGCGTTGAAAGTCCTCAGGACGTTCGGAGGACATCTGAGGAAAGTTTCGAATTGATCTGAATTCTGAAATGCCATATCTTTTGAGGTTTAACGGGGGTTCCATTCAGTCTTCTTATCCGATCAGAGTTAAGAAATGCTGGTTTTTATCTTCATGTGAATTCCCATGCATGTATTATAATTTTATTTAGAACCATACCATGCTCATATAGTTATTGGTGGATTTGACAATTGATTGATCCCTTGAATAATTGATAAAAGGTGATCAGAAAAAGACCTTGTTTTCAGACTCAACTAGCTGCCACTGATTCACTACTATTTCATCAAGAAACAATTAGAAATAATTCACGACGAATAATGGAGAATAGTAATACATCATTTAATATAATAAAGACGCAGTGGCGCCATTTGGGGGAGGGCAGGGGGGGCAATTGCCCCCCCAAGGATTTTCAAAGTGGCCGAAAAATCAAGTTAGAGAGATTTTTTTGAAGATGCACAGCAAAAAAAAAAAAAAAGGTCATCCAAACTAAGCTTTTGGAGGCCCCCCCCAAACAAGTCAGAGAGATGGGCAGATTTTTTTAAGATGCACGGGCAAAAAAAAAAAAAGAAAAAAAAAGGTCATCCAAATTTTTGGAGGGCCTTGCCCCCCCCCCCCCCAAGGAAAATCTGAAATGGCGCCCCTGTAAAGACGTTTGAAAAATCATTTAGAGTAGGAAAGATAAAAGCTCTTCTAGGTTAGGAAAAAAACATCCATAGATTCAAGTTGTAACATACGTTGACACAATTGCTACTTCGTTGCAACAACTACTATAGTCACTATCGAGTTCTCAACGATTAATATTCTTCAGAGCTTTCAAAAGTTAAGAGAGCGTGATTTTGTATTTACTTTCACAGAATGCTTTATGAACTGAAGTGAAGTCGGGAAGCACAGGAGGGGGAGGGTCAGGGAAAGACAGAGGAGGGGAGGGGTCATTGCGCAGATAGGTTCCTCCTCCTCTCATAGTCAGTACAAAATTGCGATCCATTTGCCGCGAGAAACGAGCGAACGTCAAAAGCGCGGTCTAATTACTCAAAATCGTCGTCAATCGAGGACAAAAATTGCTAGGGAGAGGGAGTCGGCGGAAGGGGGAGGAAACAAGGGTCGAAAACCTTAGTAAGTGACGGAAGGCCAGTGGGGGTGGGGGTGAGGGTGTGGAGGGGGGGAGGAGGGCAAGGATTGAGATAGACGAGGAATCAGCGCACAATATCGGCCGCCGCGGAAACACACGAAAAAGTTAAAATTGCGGTAAATGGTAAGTGTAAAGTTGATAATTTGCGGATCTACTCCGAGCGTTTTATTTGAGGGGGAGGAGTTTATTGGGAGTGAGATGGGAGGGGGTGAGGGGCGATGTAACGAATCTATTACGCCACAATGATGGATCACCTGTCGCACGCCCACCCTTGCCCCTTCCCACTCCGCTTTTCCCTCCTTTGTGGCATAACAGGGCCTTTGGAAAATTAGACAACAAACAGAAAATATAATAAATAAATGAAAACAAGAAGCGTTCCAAACCTTCCTCGTCAGGGGGGTGATCACGGAGGATCGGATCGTTTCGTTATCGTTATCGTTATCGTTTGCATTAAATCAAATGGGCTTGCTTCTGCGCAACTCGATCGCGCAGGTGATCCCCTCCTCACCTCCTCCTACTTCAAACGATCGAGTAGACGACAGCCTCCAACTCATCGCTTCCTTTCGTCCGTTTCAATCGTTGTGAGGGGCTCAAAACGATTCGATGAGTTGAGCCACCCATAAGGTTATGTGTAAACGATAACGATAACGATACCAAAACGATCCGATCCTCCGTGATCACCCCCCAGGTTTATCAATGCCCCGGTCATTTATTGATATCTGATTAATCTATGCCTATATATATATATATATATAGGGTGTTTCAGACCACCTGGCTAGCTTTTATTGTGGCCAAACTAAGGCAAATATGAAAATTCGGTAAAACACGTGTAACGTATATCGACCCCAAAGAATTCGGGGAAAATACTTTCCGCCCCCCAAAACCACCCCTTGGAAGCTATTTAGGGGGGTGGGTACCCGTATCTCAAGAAACTCAAATAAAAAGGGTATGTTTTGACTTTAGAATCTAATACGGCATAAAAAACAAAACTTTTTTATACTGGAGTTTTTTTTCTAGAAACCACCCCTTACTGAGTTAGGGGTGGTTTTTGAAAAATTTAGGGGCCATGTTTGATTGACCACTGTGACCCTCCAAATCATTGGATTTGAAAAAAACTAAAAAGTTTCTGAAAGAGCAGACCAAGGGCTTTCTTTTAATGTACCACATGCCTGTTTTTTGTGAAAAAGGGTACAAGGCCCTAACTCAGTAAGGGGTGGTTTCTAGAAAAAAAAACTCCAGTATAAAAAAGTTTTGTTTTTTTATGCCGTATTAGATTCTAAAGTCAAAACATTCCCTTTCTATTTGAGTTTCTTGAGATACGGGTACCCACCCCCCTAAATAGCCCCAAGGGGTGGTTTTGGGGGGCTGAAAATATTTTCCCCGAATTCTTTGGGGTCGATATACGTTACACGTGTTTTACCGAATTTTCATATTTGCCTTAGTTTGGCCACAATAAAAGCTAGCCAGGTGGTCTGAAACACCCTGTATATATATATACGGCACGATTAAATCAATGGAAATTATGTTCATCTTCTGAAGCTTGGCTAGAGTTGAAAGTACGGTCTCAAATGGGGCTCTTGCGAACTTTTGCGAACGGGATTGAAACGTTGATTCTTGCATAAAAACCTGTTAAAATGACGACGAGTACACCAAAAAATCACGAAATTCACTCTCAGAATCGATCTCAATGGCGGTTTGACGCAGGTATCATGGGAGATTCCAATTTTGAGACTTACCTCTGTGTTTCCCAAGAGAAAGTGGCATACTAGATAGGAATCTCCCATGATACCTGCGTCGAACCGCCATTACGATCTCGCCATTTATGTAGATCTGTAGGTTTATTACTGAATTTTAAACTGTCTCAGTGTGATTTTCGTGGTTTTCGCTGCGGTTATTACATCAGAATGCACTGTTCATTTGCTCACACCAAAAGTTTGCAAGAGCCCCATTATATAGAGTTAGTTACTGACGACTGGACGCAGAGTGCGTCTTAACCCTTTACGTATGTATACCACGCTCGAGTATGCATGTTCGTAACTATAAATATTCCTAATATATAATATTCGTTTCTCTAAAACTAGATCTGCCTCACAAAAATAACAGTTTTCTATTCACAATAACTGAGGCTTCATATTATTAATATCTGAAAAATAATTTTTCTTCGAGTGCCTTCAATAAATTGTGTATGCAAAATCAGCACCGTGGTGTAGGAATAATTTACTACCCACGAAATTTGAGCGAGAGAACACTAAAATGTCGTCGTAACCTGGACGTCAGTGAAGTTGGCCCCCCAACATTAAAATTTTTCAATTTTTTTTTTGCTCAAAAATTTGCTATCGATTTGCTATTCTTTGCTATACCTTTCAAAAGTTTGCTATCCTCACCCAAATTTTGCTACAGTCAATTTTTGTTTGGGGGGGGGCAGCATCACGCAAGCCCCCCAAGTAACCTGGTCGGAAAGGGGTTGAGACAGACCTCGAAATCAAGAGTGCGGAGCAAAAACTGTATATTATAGAAGTCCAGTATTGCCAGATTGGGTGAAAAAGCCGTAGGTTTTACATTAATTTAAATGGGGGAAGATACGGATTTTTACCCTCGATCTGGAAACACTGCAAGTCAAGGGACGAGTGCGGGACGGACGGTCTATACGATAAGCTTACCTACGTCAGATATCAACCAATCAGAGGCAAGGATTCGTAATTTGCGCCCGACTGATCCACAAAATTTAAGACCGTTCGACGTTCGCAATGTTATCTATTTCACAGTTGGGCAAACGGTAATCGATTACTATCGTCTTTCATCGATTACTTTTCCAAATAATCGAAACGCGGATTTTGGCGGTTATCAGGCGTACCGATTCCAACGAAACCAATGCTATGCGATGAAATGAATAATTGTTATTCATCAAATGACAGCAAGTCCATTGAAATTCTCACCCACTCATCGGGCCGACCATTTACTTAATCGTAAACCAACTTTAAAGCTAGACGGTGAGCATAACCTTATTCACGGAAAAAAAAAGATTAGTGAAAATAACCATACGGATACCTGATTTTGGCACCTGCTAGATGTTATGGTAAACTTGAACATAAGTATGGTACATTTACCGATACTTTGAGTAAATTCGACATGCAATCAGGTAACATCATCTAGTACCTAGTCAAAACATAGCATACTTCTGGTTAACATTACCATAACATCTAGCAGGTGCCAAAATTAGGTATCCGTATGGTTATTTTCACCGTAGTTTTTTTTCCGTGTTGGTCGGTATAGTTGTAAAACTGATTGAAACGATTGAAACAATGGGTCTGTTGCAAACTTTTGCTACAGCGATAAAAAGTGTTTACTCCAATGTAAAATCGCCTGAAAAGTCCATTGGTGGCATCATAAAGTCAATAAATACAATATTAAACTCACAAGAGGCGTTTATCGAAATCCAAGATGGCGGCAAAATATCGAGGAATCTGAATGTATGCACCGTGATCATCCAAGGATTGCCAACTTTGACAACCTCACTGCAGGTAGAGGTTATGTGTTTATTTACGTTGTGATTGGTTGTGATGGATATTGTGAGGTTGGCTATCCTTGGATGTTCGTGGTGCATGCATACAGATTGCTCGATATTTGGCCGCCATCTTGGATTTCATTAAACGCATTTTGTGAGTTTATTATTGCATTTTATGACTTTCTGATGCCATCATTGGACTTTTCAGGCGATTTTACATTAGATTGCACACTCTATAGCGCTGTAGCAAAAGTTTGCAACAGACCCATTAATACTATTAATTTAATGCTGAAATGTAGTTTTCCGATTGTTAAAGAAATTATACGAACTCTCGAAAAGCTAGCAATTAAGGCACGCCGGCAGGTGTTTAAAATCCCTTCTCTCAGATGATACGACGCGACGCTGCTGATGTTACAATGTATGCGTTTTTGATAGAGCAGTCATCTAAAGCCAACATCGATCGAGGGGTGGTTGTGCTTTTGCAGATGGATTGAAAGTTCTTCGAAGCAACGCTTCGAATGCATCCGGAAATTTTATGATTGCGAGAGTTTGAAAAATTTATGGGGACGATAAAACAGACTTATAACTTTAGCGCAGTGCTAGAACTTTTAGAACACAGCTTCGCCTTTTGTAATATACGTGTATAGTGAACTGCATGTTTTATTGAAAGAGGTGTAAAAATTCGCAAATTGATTCCATTAAAGTATCCTCTCGGGTTTGATCACCTTAAATTCAACTTCATCGCATGTTTTTCCTTTCCTTGTAGACAAGCAACTAATGTGACTCTAGTGTAAAACTTTAACATGCTCAAGAGTCTACTTTATTTTCGTGTACTTTTTAACTTAAGCTTAAGCGTGAAACTTTAAAATCTATTACTATTTATCCGTTAGCGAAATTCTCTGAGCACGTGATTAAAAAGGGACAGTATGACGTGACTTTAGAGGAATGTTGTACTTTCTCATGAAAACAAACCTACAAGATATTGTTTACAAGAACATTCATAGTGATGTAGCTTTTTCATTTCTTACATTTTCTTACATTTGATAGAATATTCATTAAATAATTTCTTTTAAAAATTAGTTGATGCATTTTTATCCACTCAGGGAAAAGTAATAGAAGATATAAAAAAATGTTAATTTGAATTATTTTTGTTTTGATCACCGTCGTTAGTCGGACCAAATTATGACATACTGTGAAGTTATACAGGGTGTTTGGGGCAAAATATAGGACCTATGTAAAAAAATACGTCCATCTCGAATTCAGTTGTTGTGACGCGCCCTCCCGCAAACCCTGCACTAGTGGCGTAGCGTGCAATTTGGCAACGTTGTAATGTGTCCATTTAAACCCACGAAAAAGGTCGAATGCGAAGGTGTTCGCCGAACACCCAATTGTTCGATCTTTTTTATGAGTTTAAATGGACACGTACAACGTTGTCAAATTGCAAGCTACGCCACTGCCCCGCAACTCCATACCGAATTCTTTGCCCTCCACAATTTTGTAAAATGTTTTTTTGTGAATCCAGCCCAATGATATTTCCAAAATTCAAAATGAAGGTTTAAAACTGAGCTATTTATAAAAAGAAATAAAATTAGTTGCACTCGTACAGTTGATGAACGACATTAGAAATATTGAATTATTAAAATAAAAAATAATTATTTGTTTTTGTTTTGTTTCATGCTTATCTTTCTTCTATTTTATCCATACCTTCCTGGATGAGCCGTAACCCCCACCCTCTCCCCCTTGGAGGAGGGGGCAGCTGCTCGTCCCTGCGCCACGGGGGCTGCAAAGTTGTTATTTACGCCATTGATTATTCATATAAAAGGTTGGATTGTTTTATAAATATTAACACGACGTTTATATGTGCCGTCTCTTGCCGTACGCTCAGCTTTCAATTTCCCATTTTAAAACGACGCGTGATTTATGTCCGCTTTTTTCACATGTTTGTCACCGTTGTCCCGCGTGCTCGCGGTTTGATTAAAACGTTCAGCATGAATTCACGTGGAAGGGAGAGTCAGGGGGGCGGGGGTAAAAGGTCACTAAATGCGCCATTTCTACAAATCCCCATTGCGCGCTAGCCATATCACCGGTGGGACGGGGGAGAGGGGGTCGGTAATTTTTCTTCATCGCTGACAGAAAACAAACGAATGGGCTGGGGAAATCTATGCGCAAAATCTACAGTAAACATGTGAAAGGTAGAAATGGTATATTTCTTAGACAAAATGGTCATACGATTGGTGATCATCGCATCTCTCAGGGCCCAAAGTCTCAGAAGCGACTAACAAGGCCGCAACAAATCAAGGACAACGTGGGAAGATGACAAACAATAAGGGCGGAAGTCAAATGCGATAGTTCTTCTAATTTTGAAAGTTTCTCAATGGCTCATCCAGGAACTCGT
>VMOF01000001.1:8465577-8560345 GCA_011764245.1 Trialeurodes vaporariorum
TTCACACATTTCAGATGATTTAGCGCGGCTCCTGCATTCAAGAGAGGGAAACCTAAGTACGGCAACGAACGGTCAACTTGCGGCCATTATCTCTGCAGCATCTTCTCTCTTTGTTCGTTGTTCGTTGTTCGTTGTCCGTATGCTCTGATCAACTTATATATTTTCCTCCGAGGAAACAAAGAATACCTAAATCAGAGAACGGAAATGAAGAAGAGAAAACAGAAGCTACAGAGCTGGAATAAAATACCAATCGTTTATCTTCGATGAGATCATCAAGTCGCGGTTTGCAACTAAATAGAGCGACTCTTGTAGACGGTTTTATAATCCCAAAGGACGAGGTTATAATTTACTGCTCTATAAGAAGAAAAAAAAGAACGAAATAAAAATGTCGCTGGTAAGCATCGAAGTGTTCAGCGTATTTCTGCGTCCAGAAAATGTTTGGCACCGATGTTCTACGAATTAATGTACAAGTTTCGAATCCTCGCTCCTGATTGTTCAACGGTTCAGTTTCAAGCCACTCGTTGTTCTTACCAAAAACCAATCATCTGACCAAAACATTATTTGAGCCAGATCGTCGAAGAATTTTTTATCATTTAGCTTTTAATTTTTATTGCTTCCTATTTTACAGCGATACTCCAGAACTGTTGAAAAAATGCGCAGAAACAAAATAAAGTCATGATAATATTACTACGTATATTAGAAACTTGCCTCTTTATCAAAGTTATTACAAAAGTTATTTACAAGAGTTATTTTAGCGCAACCATAGTGGTAAGTGCAGTTTCTAATAGCATCATGGCTGATGAAAAGCAACCCTGTTCTTGGGGGAAGGGGAATCTGGTTGAAAATCAGAATTTTGATAAAATTGCTATTATATCTCAGAATATTATGTGTATATTTTATCTCAGAATTTGGTTGACAAAGAACTGCCGCCTCTAATATGTCACTGTCGTGATTTCTGTTTTCGTGTACATTATAACAAGCAGAATCAGTCAGAGCCAATGA
The DNA here is from genome assembly GCA_011764245.1 of Trialeurodes vaporariorum. Taxonomy (NCBI): domain Eukaryota; kingdom Metazoa; phylum Arthropoda; class Insecta; order Hemiptera; family Aleyrodidae; genus Trialeurodes; species Trialeurodes vaporariorum. Next base: position 8,466,580 of record VMOF01000001.1, read on the forward strand.
ATTATTTCAAAAGTCCTCAGAAAAATCCTTCAGTAACTTGGCGAACGACACTAAAAGCCAAACGCTTATCCATGAGAATTAAAGAAGGTGGGTGATAGTTCAATTTTTGACAATTGTTTGACACTTTCAGATAATTTCCCGCCTTGTTCCCAACGATGTCGGCAATTTCCAGGGATTGGGAGGGCAAGCGCCCCTCCTTGCTCCCTATACACGCGCCTTTACATTAAGAAAATGTCGTCGTGACCTTTTTTTTTTCCTTCTTCCTTCTTTAACAGTATTATGTAGGTATCTCTGAGCCCAGCCCTAGACAAGTCATTATCTCTACTATACGAAAGCTTGGATGCGGATGATGACTTGTCTATCTTTTTTCCCATTTACTCTTTTCGCAACCCTTAACATTTTTTCAGCCGGAAAACAATTTTGAAATCAGGTATGCCAGAGAGAGAGAGAGGAGAGAGAGAGAGAGAGAGAGAGAAGAGAGAGGAGGAGAGGAGAGAGAGAGAGAGAGAGAGAGAGGAGAGAGAGAGAGAGAGAGAGAGAGAGAGAGAGAGAGAGAGAGAGGAGGAGAGAGAGAGAGAGAGAGAGAGAGAGAGAGAGAGAGAGAGAGAGAGAGAGAGAGAGAGTGATGCCAGAGTCATCGAGTTCTGTTATGGAAGGTACTGCCGCGCATCGGTCACTATTTACTTTCAGTAATAAGAGAGGGTGGATGGTGGTGAGTAGGCCGTGGAAAGGGGGGGGTCCAGGGAGTGGTAGGGCCAAGCCAAAACGAGATAGATAATGAGGTTATAATGATACTCTATGGCAGGATAGGGGGGCTGGGGGGCAGGGGGGGCTGGTGGGCAGGGGGACAGGGGTCGGTCGATAGTGGCCATCACATTGGTCGTAACAGAGTTAGCTCTTGGGTGTCTTGTCGTTCGTTTCAGAGGAGATAAAGATTAAACACAATACGATCAATTTGTGTTCACAGAGAATCGTGTTGTATAGACTAAATATAAAACATTTGTTGGATGTAGGGACAAACCCTATTCTATTCATCTTCCAGGTTTCCGAGCCACACGACGCGACGCGACGCGAGTAATATGCGTCACACTGATGCACTCTTTATCTTTTATCTATAAAAGTCCAAAGGGTGTATCACCGACAAACTAAACGCAAAGTCTGAATCATGATGTAATTCTAATATAAATCAATTCTAATATAATTATTTATATTAGAATTACGTCATATGAGATAGCAGATTGCAGGGTCCAACTATTAATTTTTGATGGGAACACGGATCACTCTGATCGGGCGGTTCCCATCGCGTGTTGCTGTCCTTTCTTTGTTCCAGAATTTCATTATATTACTTGTATTTTTTGTTCCTCAATATATATATTTCACTTATTTTTATATTGAAGTTCATTTTATTTATTAAAAACCTCTCTAAGTAATATTAACTTAAGAGAGAATATTACTGGCGCAGTCACGGTAGGATAGCAAAAGCATATCGCGTTACTTTTAAGTATTTATTTGCTAGCCGAATCTCGTTTTCTTTTAAAAAAGTTTTTAATTCGCTAAAATTGTGACTTTCGACTCGATCGAAAATTAAATCCTTTTATTCGGACAATTTTTGTTATTTTTTTCCCATAGTGAAATTTTGCCATATCTATATTTTCGCGCAGTGAAAAGTTTTATTATTATTTTACAGTGTTTTTATCGCGATTGGTGATACATTTCGTGTTTTTAATCACGCTCTAAAAAAATGAATAAATAAAAAACAAAAACTAATTTTCATGTTTGTTTTGGTGCTTGATCTCGCAAATAAAGAAAACTGTCGCTTTTCTCATTCAAATTGATTTGTTGTTTCTGTCATGCAACTCACCAGGATCATCATTTTTTTCTTCGGTTTTCTGTAAGTTTTTTAAAAATACAAAACGATTCTATTTGCAAGTACTTAATGTGTAGTGACTTTCCCAGATTATATCCATTAGGCAGGTCCCTTTAGGAAACTTTCATTCGAAAATCTTCTTTCTGATTTTTTTTTCTCTTCATAATTTTTGACAAGAATTTTGTATTTAGATAGTTGTGTTTTTTTTTATTCATTGTATTCTTAGAATTTCCAATTTTGTGTTTATGAGCTTTAGAAAGCAATTCAGGCTCTCAATTTTTAATAAAAATCGAAATATGGCAGATACAGGTAATGAAGGCCAAAACCAAGCTGCTTTTGGGCAAAATGAAATTGAAAGGGCAGCTCTAGCCGCTCAGGCCGTTCAAGCCGCTCAGGCTGCTCAGGCCGCTCAAGCCGCTCAGGCTGCTCAGGCCGCTCAAGCCGCTCAGGCTGCTCAAGCCGCTCAAAATGCTCAAGCCGCCTTGCTATTGCCCCCGTTTGATCGTAGCGACTTTCAGGATATACCAGTATTTTCAGGACAAGCAGAACAACTCCCACGTTTTCTGAAAGTTACAAATTACTATGCTAACAAATATCAAATAAGGGTTAATCCTCAATATGTCGTACCATTTTTAATTCAGGTTCAGAATAGAATCATAGGCGAAATTGCTATTCAAATGGGTAATAGGGAATTTGAAAATTGGCCAGATCTTGAATCATTTTTGAAAAATTCTTACGAAGACCGCCGAGGATCTGAACAGATTTTCCTCGAACTGACTTCGATTAATCACAACTCTAATGAATCCCCGCTTGAATTTTATAATAGAGTCATGAGTTTGTACAACGCTGTTCAAGCGAGAGTATCATTAGAACAAAATGGAAACCCTGAAGTCATTGAATGTCTTAGAGTTGTTTTTTTCGAAAGATGTGTCAGGAGAATTCTTTTAAGTAAAATGAGAGAACCTTATGGCAGTTATCTTCGTAATCGTCATCCTGTTGATTTAACTGAAGCTCAGCGCATGTTACTTGAATTTATTCCCTCCCAAGTTGAAAATTTTGCACCAATGAAATCAACGCAGTATAAAACTAATGTGCAACAGTCCCCTAAGAATGTAAATGTAAATTTTAATAACCGTAATCTAAATTCTCGACCTATAAATCAACAGAACAGCCGCCCACAAAATAACGCTCAAAATAGAAATGCAAACCTCCAGCAAAATTTTTCTAACAACCAAAATTCTCAGCGTTATAATTCTTTTAATCAAAATTGGCGCCAAAATACTTCGCCCCAACAACATTTTCAACGTAACTCAAGTTACAATAATCAAGGTCGTCCCGAACCAATGGAAATTAGTGCTCAATCGAGGCTTTTTCAGAACGACGTCGTTGATGTGTCATCTACAAATAATGAGAGTGTAAGTACTGTCCCTGAGCAATCCTTATCATTTTGTGAAGACACAAATCTTCATAACAATGAGGAAAATTTTGTCATCGAAGAAAACGAAAATTTTCAGGTCTCCGCCTCGGAACAACAAGTACCATAACTTGTTTTAACCTCAAATCAGATGTCCTTCCATTTATTAATGTACCTATTCAAAAACGTTTATTTAAAACCCTCATTGATACTGGTTCAACCCGATCTTTCATTCACCCCAATTTAGCCGAGCGTTTATGGCCAAATTCCATTCAGAAGATAAATCCTTTTATCATTAAAACTGCCGTTGGATCTCAACAAGGAGACAAAAAAGTTAGTATTCATCTTACCGCTCCTTTTCAGAATCAATTAAATTTAGATTTCCATTTGTTCAACTTTCATGAAAATTTTGATATTCTTCTAGGTAGTGATAATTTAGAACTTTTGCAGATGATGTGTGATTATAAAAATAATATTGTGACTCTCGATAATATAGCATTTGAACTGAAGAAAGAAAAAACTCAACCTTCGTTAAATAAAATTTCTGTTGAACCGTTTTCAGACACTGTAATTAAAATCCCCATTTGTAACATCCGTAACGGAACTGCATTAATTCCTCAAGTAAAATTTGACGACAAAACTGAAATTTCTGAAGGAATTGTTGCTGTAGTAGATCATTATGCACTTTGCCAAATAACTAACAACTCTAAATTCAAAAAAAATATTGAAATTTCTTCTATGCAGGCAGAAATTATAGATGAAAACGAAATTGGAACAGTGAAAACAACTGAACAACAATACGATGTTGACTTCTCTAAAATTAGGAGAGAACATATGTCGTTAGAAGAAAGGTTAGCTACAGAAAAATTGATTTCTCAGTTTAAGTCAATCATACCACGAGACGGAGAACCCCTAACCTTTGGCCACACAATAAAGCACAAAATTAATACAGGCGATCATCCGCCTAGTTACACGAAAAATTATCGTTACCCGCATGTGCTCAAAGACGAGGTTTACCGTCAAGTAAGTGAGATGCTTAAACAGAAAATAATACGTCCTAGCTATTCACCATGGAGCTCACCAGTGTGGATAGTGCCAAAAAAACTAGATGCGTCTGGTGAACAAAAATGGAGAGTAGTTATTGACTATCGCAAAGTAAATGAGAAGACTGTTGGCGATAAGTATCCCATTCCCAACATCAATGATATTTTAGATAGATTAGGAAATGCTAAATATTTTACAACAATAGATTTAACTAGTGGTTTCCATCAGATTGAAATGGATGAAGATAGTATCCCAAAAACAGCATTTTCCATAGAACAAGGCCATTTTGAATTTGTCCGCATGCCATTTGGACTCCGAAATGCCCCCCCTACCTTTCAGCGAGTTATGGATAACATTCTTCGAGGATACATTAACAAATTTTGTATGGTATATCTCGATGATATAATTATTTTCTCTAGCTCCCTGCAAGAACATGTTCACCATTGTAAATTGATTTTCAGAAGGTTACAACAATTTAACATGAAAATTCAGTTGGACAAGAGTGAATTTTTTCGAAAAGAGGTAGCATATTTAGGACATCTCATAACACCAGAAGGAGTTAAACCGAACCCTGATAAAATAAAGGCTATTCAGAGGTATAAAATCCCTGAAACCAAAACTGAAATTAAAGGATTTTTAGGCCTTTTAGGCTACTATAGAAAATTTATACCAAACTTTGCTGATTTAACTAAACCTCTCACTGTCAAATTGAAAAAGAATAGTAAAATTGATCCATCTGATGAGAATTACGTTAAATGTGTAGAAACATGTAAGAAACTTTTATGTAATGATCCAATACTTTCTTATCCCGATTTTTCAAAACCTTTTATACTGACTACTGGTGCTACTCAAACATCGCCGGCATCGGACTTGAAGTAAAAAATATAACGGAGAACACAGGAATTCTTCCTATTCATCTCGGTCATGCAAGAATTCAAACGTCTCAACACACCATTTTTCACTATTTTCCCATCGACCAATTAATAATCGAAAAAAGCAAATTAGATTCAATAGTTACCAATTTTAGTTCAATTATGACCCCTCTGGATCTTCATGAAGACTCTGAACAGCTCAAAACTCTTCGCTACCTTCATAGAAAAACAGAAGAAAAATTAGAATATTTTGGATTTAAAAATACGTTTCAATCACGCAGAAAACGAGGAGCTATGAATTTTGTTGGCACTGGTTTTAATTGGCTTTTTGGCACCCTTGGTGCAAATGACAAAGAAGTTTATGACAAGGTTATCAATGAAATGAATAAAAATGAAATTCAGAATTCTAGGCAAATTCAAGATGTTTGGTCAGTAAATGTTGCAGCGATGACAAGGATTAACGACACCCTTAGAGAAATTACTATTAATGAACAGAATCTATTAAATTATACTCGAGAAACTTCTCGGGAGGTAAAATTGTTAGAGCTTAAGGTTAATTTAAGCATTGTCATAAATAGATATCAATTACTATTAGAAGCCGTGGAAAACTTGGAAAATTCACTAGGCTTCTGTAAACTTAAAACTTTACACCCGTCAATTATTACAGGAAGTACCTTACTGCAGCATCTAAAAAATATAGAATCAGATCTCAATCAAAAACTACCAGTTGAGCCTATTTTTGAAAATTTACCGTTGTATGAAAACCTCCTTAGCATTGATTGTGCATTTAATACACATCAAATTTTATATTTCATTCATGTACCATTATTTAATAGTAAAATGTTCCCGCTAGTTAAATTACACCCTCTACCCTTTTTGTACAGTCACTTACACTTGCTTGTCACATTAAATTCACCGTCACTAATTCAAACCCAAGATGAAATTCTAGGATATGGCAGCTGTAAAAATATAAAAGAAGACATCTACTTATGCAGCGGAAAGTACCTAAAATCACCTGAATGTGAAACAAGCTTGTATCTCCACGCGGATGCTCGAAATTGCACAATTTTACCCATCTCACCTAAAACAAGTTTAGAACTAACACCGAATACTAATAAAATACTTGGATACCTTCCTGAACCATCCATCGTTACCACCACCTGCAATGGCTACGTTGAGCGATTCAAATATCAAGGACTGTACTTATTCACTCTAAATGGATGCGCAATTTCGGTCAAGAACTTCACTTGGAACCTCACATCAGTCTCCAGCAGCAAAATTGAACTTCCAGAAATTCACAAGCTTCCAAATTTCAAACTCATTGAACCTATCTTAAAAAGATATATCTACCAGACGAAAATATTAAAGTTCCCACTCTACATCCAGTTGAAATCAACCTTGGCAATAACAGTTTAGAAGTGAAGATCATCATTGCTCTTGTTGCACTCATCGTTTTAATTTCGCTAATCGCATTTTACTTTTATAAATTTCCTCAGTTAAGAAGAAGAAGTGAAACAAACGGCAATTCAGACAATTTTGCCTTACCGAAATCAGTTTCACCCACAATATCAGGTTTAGCATCTCAGCCTACTACAATTTTAAGCCAAAACCCCACTTTTGACCCTGCAACTTTTAAATTTTCTTCAAATTAAAAAAAAAAAAATTTAAATTGCAGTGCCCAATCTAATGGGGGAGGAGTAATATGCGTCACACTGATGCACTCTTTATCTTTTATCTATAAAAGTCCAAAGGGTGTATCACCGACAAACTAAACGCAAAGTCTGAATCATGATGTAATTCTAATATAAATCAATTCTAATATAATTATTTATATTAGAATTACGTCATATGAGATAGCAGATTGCAGGGTCCAACTATTAATTTTTGATGGGAACACGGATCACTCTGATCGGGCGGTTCCCATCGCGTGTTGCTGTCCTTTCTTTGTTCCAGAATTTCATTATATTACTTGTATTTTTTGTTCCTCAATATATATATTTCACTTATTTTTATATTGAAGTTCATTTTATTTATTAAAAACCTCTCTAAGTAATATTAACTTAAGAGAGAATATTACTCGCGCGACGCCACAAGACGCGAACAGCAGCTAGGACACAAGATGGTCAGGAGGATGCGGCAAATGACGAGGAAAAGGGTGATAGAGGGGGGGAGGGGGGTAGGTGGCGCACCGCTCCTCACCGGGTCCTAATTTGTCTCAGCTCCGAACAAAAAACCTTAATCTCAAAACACGCGAGATAAGTAGAATCACTTAATATTAGACGGACACGTGGAAGGAAAAAGAAGTGGACGGGACTCCGATTCCGGGCCGGCTGGAACCTCGTCTGAAAGTTGAGCTGGTGACGTTTGTTGCCCCGTGGAAGCAACCGTTGCCGTCCCCCACACGCCCCACGTCGCGCTTAATTAATAAATCAATTTAGGCGCCCCTCATTGCATAGCTGCCGGCCGCCGTTTAGGCAATGTCAATGTCAATATAGTGACACTAAAACGGTCTATTGCGGGAATGGGTCTGTAGCACAGCAGTGGCGCACCGAGAACTTAAGTTTGGTGGGGGTTTCACAGCAAATTTTCCTTTTTCTGAGGCCTTAGGGGGGGGGGGGGGGGGTTTGAAAGCAATTTTGGTCGAAGATGACCTTTTTTAGGGCAAAATCTTGATGCTTAGGGGGGGTTTTGACCCTAAAACCACCCCCTTCGGTGCGCCACTGTAGCACAGATTTGGGAAAGCGCTATGAAAGGTAAATCGTTCCACTCTGTATAACCCTTTCCTGTACGCATTTTAGGATTCGATTTTTTTTTGAGATTTCTTCAAGCCGTTCAGAAGAGTGCAATTTTCTAAGAATTTTGATAGGTCACTCAATTTTTTGCAAAATGTCTATTTAAATTGCATTGAATCCCATGTTGCATAAAATGGTACACAAGTGTACCACTCTGTCCATGAAAGGGATAGAATCACGAGAAAATCACATTGAAGGCATGAAAAAGTCTTAAAGTCCTCTTATGAATCCACAAAACAGGCGTTTCAATTGAAATCCAAAGATGACAGTGAAATGAGCGGCTCACAATGGAGGCTCCCCATGTCTAATCGCAGCTTTCTTTATGATTAAATGACTATTCTTAGCATAGACAGTTACGATTAGATGAGCCTCCTCCTCTGTGACCCGCTCATTTTAGCCGTTATCTTGAAATTTTAAACTTTACAACTTTTTAAACAAGTTTTTTGAACTTTCGACAATTTTCAAATTTCACGAATTTTTTAACACATTCGGCGCAAATTCATTTCAAAAATTTTTAACACGCACACGTTCATTATATTACGAATTTGTAAAACTCGGAACCAATGTATATGAGGCCAGTTATAAGCCTGGAAAAGGGTGAAGAAGAATTTTTGTTTTGAAAGAAAGAAAAGAAAAACATGAAAGAATTAATGATACTCATTATGATTGATCTTTAAAAAAAAGGGTAATGATAATTACGAGTATGATAGTAATAAGTAATAATAATGATAAAGGCGGTCAACTGTCGCGCGACCATAGTTGCATTCTGGCATCTGTCGCCGCGGTCAACTGTCGCGCAAGACCATGTTGGATAGTCCTTCATGCCCCCTATGTTAATTCCTGTTGAGCTCCGAAAAAAAAAGTCAACCACCGCCCGCACGGCTAGTGCGTGGTCTCTTTGTCTCTGAATTACCCCTTAACCCGTCATCAGTCGCGCGGGGTCGAAAACGACCCCAGGGGTCAGAAAAATGCAAGTTTGTCCATGAAAATTTTAAAGTTTTAGTTCGTCCGTTTCAGTACCTTCCTTCAAGGGTTTGGACTACCCACCCTGTTGGTATGAACTTAATTCAATCATTCGTTTTGAAGCACGAACGCGTCACAGTTGCTTGGGGTCGTTTTCGACCCCGCGCGACTACTCACGTTCATAACATGTGACCGAGTGAACATAACGTAAACGTAGATTCTGTGCGGTGTTTACACTTGCGGGATGTGATTGCCGTTAGTTTTTTACTTTTCTATACTTACTACAGTACTTTCAGCAAATCTAATGTATCACTGTTTTTTTCTAAATTGCTCGTTTATCCCAATTTCTTACGTATTAATTTTTACCTAAATCAGTGCGGTGCCGCTTGTGATCTGGCAGCACTGCGTTTTGTCAATTTAAACCCGTGCAAAGTGTCGATTCGAGGGAATGCACTGCGCACCTCCATTAGTTTGACTTTTTTTATGCATTTGAATCCACGAAATGCGGCGTTGCCAGATTACAAGCGACGCCACTTATCACAAATGTTTTTGTTTTTTTCCGCGAAAGTTTGATTATATCACATGGGGCGGGGACGGGGAAGGGTAAAAAGGGAATGAGAGGGGAAATGAAGGTGGATGGTGGGGGGAAAGCGGAAGGGAGGTGAAAAGGGGTATCTGGAATCATGTACGAAAAGCAAAAAGTTCACAGCAAATAAAAAATTCAAGGATCTCCAATTTGCTACCCCCCCACCCCCTTTTCCCCTCCAGCCCTCCCCTGAATCCTCAATTTCGATTCTGTTTTTTGGTTGATAGAATCTTGCTTACCTTAATTGGCGTTTTTTCCATCTCATTCGGTGAAAAATAAAGTTTTTCAGATGGTTAGTTGTTTCATCTCCAAAATTTTAGGACTAAATATAGGAGGGGTGTCGAGGGGGGTATATCTCGAAAACTTGCCCCCATAACCCCATACTTTTTTTTCATGAAATTATCTTTTGTAGTGCCTAGAAATAAAAAATTCTCGGTTTAGGAGTTTCAAAACTAGTTAAAGGCAGCTGACCGATAAAAATCTGGGAAATATCACATTTTTAGGGTTTTTCCGACACAGATTACAATATACCAATTACTGAACGTAAAATTCTTTTTTCAAGTCCAGTTTTCACGTGAAAAGCTTTACAAAGACATACTTATTACTATTCTGCATGGTTGAAATCAAAATTTTGAGTGACAATGGTAAAATGGGACGAAAGAACTTTGGGGTCAAAAACGAGACCCCGCGCGACTACTCGCGGAAGTTTTTAGGGCGCGACTGACGGCAGGTTAAGGAGGTCTGAAATAATTTTTTTTTTTTTTTTTTTTTTTTTTTTTTTTTTTTAAATTTTAAATGAAAGAGGGCGTTCTCAGCTTTAAAATGATATAGTACATTGTACAGTTTAGAAAAAAAATAAATTTTTCATGAATTTATGAAATAGAGGAGTCCTTATCAGGTAAGCTAATTTTTCTTTTCCTTTTTGCGATACTGAAAAATGTGGTTTTTTTACCTTTCGGTGCATTTTTCTCAGGAACTAGTAATGCTATTTTCATAATTTTTTTTTAAATTTTCCTCAGAACAAGCTCTATAAGCAGGACTAGGATATTTTGAGTATCTCTTTTACTTTTTTTTTTATAGACATTCAAAGCTCAAAAAAAAGGTGAAAAAATCAACCAAACTTTCAGCTTTGAAAAAAAAAAAGTTTTCAATGAATTTTAAAAATCCTAGTCCTGCTTTTAGCCAACGCTCATACACAACTTATTCATGCAAAATTTCAGCATTGTAGGTCAAATAGTTCCTGAGAAAAATGCACCAGAAGGGAAGCATATTTAACATGGTTTAACATATGACCTCCTTCTCCCCTTAAACCTAACCTAAAAATCCTCCATGGTATGGTTACGTAGGTTACCCATTAGACTGTTACTTTAGATAAATGTATGGCTCGTTGGTTTTTGTATACATATATGTATAATCTAAGTTTCAAAGATTCGTCTATCGACCGACTGAGCGTCGAAGGAACTTGAGAAGAACAATGGTCTTTGCTCTTCATCCTGTATCCTGCATCCTCAATCCTCATCTTCATACCATCTCGACGCTCGGGTGTCCGAAGAAGATTGTTGGTCTCCCTTATGCCCACTGCCCATGCCATGCCTTTGACCGATCCAACTCTACCTGGCCCTGTCCGACAGATCATTTTAATGACTCTTCCATTTATCTTCTCCCTGCATTCCTTGGGTGCGACACGACGCAAACGCTATCTGTGAGATTTATGAATTTACAGCTCTACCGACGCAATGTTGCCAAGTGATGTACTCAAATTACAACATTTCCGAGGAAGAAAATAGATCCAGTCTCTACTATACAGGGTACGTGTCAATTAAAAAAGGAGGCAGGCTTAATATCTCGAAAACGGCTCCGAATTTAGAAAAACGCTGAAACACGTGTTCGATTATTTCGAGGAAGACATCTTTTGAGAAGGTCCCCAATTTCGGGGCCCCCCTTGGGGGTCCCAGAGTGGTCAAGTCCCATGTTTCAAATGGTGACCCCCATTTTTTATTTGATAATCGAAAAGAGGGTAAAATTCTAAGACTTTTGGCGCAAACCGAAAGTCGATATCGTTTTTCGTGTTCGATATATCGACGGTCAAAAGTCGATAGGCACCCATCTTCAGAAATTCTCAACTTTCCTTTAAATAGTCCAAATTTCAAAAACTTTGGGTCTAGAATATCTAGATATTCGAGATATCGCAGTCTGTAAATCGACATTCGACATTCGATATCTCGAATATGAAAAACTATATGGACCTCCGGTTTGCGCCAAAATGCTCATAGTTTTTTACGCCTTTTCGATTGATGTATCACTCGATAGGGGTCGTCTCTCGGAATTTTTCTGATAGCCCCCCGTGGGGGCCAAAACCGTTAAACATGTTTGGGGGCTTTAAAACCAAATTTTGACTAAATTTCTGTTCAAATTGAATTTTTTTCTGAAAAGTGCACGAAATGCAATGTTGCCAAAATGTACGGGATGCCACTGACAATAAGTCATCTTCTCGGAGAAGACCACTGAAAACTTTACAGAAAGCTAGGCATCTCAGCGCTCGCCGCTCCGCTGATTTTGTGTTTGTTCGAATTGTCTGTCCATTCATCTGGCTCAGTGACGAGGCGTGCGATTTGGCAACGTTCCTTTCCCCCATTTAAACACATTAGAATGGTCGAAGTGTCTGGTCATCGCCGATGACCGGAGCGTTCGACTTTTTTTGTGACTTTAAACGGAGAAAATACAGCGTTGCCAAATTTCACACTTCGCCACTGATATGGCTCTGTTTGCTCACCCTATATACCACCTCCCTTCTCCCCTCTATACTTTATTCCTTTATCCACCCATCCATAATTTATCCCTTTTAACTCTATTCCCACTATTTTACCTTCTCCTTTCCTTCTAAACTTCGCTACCCAGCTCCTCGTGATGCATTTCAGTTCTTTGCGACGTTGCGTTGGCCACTTCCCGAGATCCACCAGCGGATCCAAGATATTGTCCTTCTCTTTCTTCTCCGATTAGAATGCATGTGTTAGCAAAGGATGGAAGAGGGGGCGAAAATCCCGTGACTGCCCCTAATCTGTCCTTTTCTAACGTACGCGTTCTAATGAGAGAAGAGAGAGAAGGATAGACTCCTGGATCCGCCACTTCCCGAGATCCTGACTCCCTTTTACTGCATTTCGTAATTGGCTCTCCTCTCCGCTCTCTTATTTCAAGGAAAGTGATGTAGACCAGACAGCACCAGCCAGCGATAGTTAAAACGAAAAAGAGGGAGCAGACAAGTACGATGAGCGGACGGGGCAAACGATGTAATTTTCTTTCCGTCTTCTTTTTTTAAGGTGCGTAAGCGTAAAACCCCTTTTTACGTCCTCATAAAACCCCTGTCTCACCCCCTAAGAGTGCACCGAACAATCTTCGCTCATAAAATGGTTCTTCTGGAAATTCTTTCCCTGGTTCTGGTTTTTTTTTTTTTTATATATTATTATTATTATTATTATTATTATTCTTTTTTTTATAAATAACTTCTCGTCCCCAGGGCCGTAGCTACCATAGGGCAAGCGGGGCATTGCTCCTAGGCCCCCGAGCCTCGGGGGGCCCCAACGGCCTTTTCTTTTTTTGCACTGTCTGTACATACTGTCACTCCGATTCACTTAAATCCTTAAAAAAGCCCATTGTCAACATCGGTTTCTGTTGTAATTCAGTTCAGCTGTGTGCTTGATATTTTCAGAGCCCCTCTGTTTAAAAACAGTGACGTTAATAATGCCTCTCGTAGTCGCTTAAGTAGATTTTTTTTTTTTTTTTTTTTTTTTTTTTTTTTTTTTTTTTTTTTTTAAGGGGGCCCCTTTTTGGAATCGTTCGGATGTACAATGTACGGCGCTCTCTGTTTCCACTGTAAATGAATGTATGAAGTCACGTGACGTTGATGCCTCGACTGTCCACCGCACAAAAAAAGTTATTTTGAAGCCATAGAAGTAATCTTTTTGAATTCCGTCTTTTGTCACTGTTTCTCGGGGCCGTCATGAAGGTTTTTTCGTTTTATGAAACAATGGCCGTTACTATTGTTTCACTGGAGAAAGGCATAAAGGTCTCTTTTCTTGAATCGACTTTTACCGCGAAACTCGAATTAACCACTTCTACGCACCAATCTTATCGCCGTTCTTAACTTCGATGTTCCCCGTGGGAACTGCATTTTTCGTAGGCGGACCGTATCAGGGGCTAGAAGGAGCTGTAGTCCCCCCCCCACTTTTTTAGGGTGGAGGGGCTAAAAATCGGGAAAAAGGCATCACTTGAGACTTGAGAAGCAAAAAAAAAGGGTCATCACTTTTTAGCCCCCCCCCCAATTTTTTTTTGGTCACGGTGCGCCTGTGGGTTTGAAAAACATCCCATCTTGAGGGGTAGTATCATTTTTTAGGGGTTTTTGCCAACTTCTGGGACTTAAAGTTTCTTTGAGAGGTATATTCCTGGATTTTTTTAGGAGTGCGCCGTGTGCACAAATATTTCAATTACTAACGCCGGGAATATTCTGCGGGGGTAGGGATTCTTTTTTATTTATCCTTCGTACATTAATGGATTCTCTCCTTAGCTCGGGTTCTGATGTAAACGCAGTGTTGCCAGATTGGGGTGAAAAAGCCGTACGCTTTACGTTAATTTAAAAGGGGGACGATACGGCTTTTTACCCTCGATCTGGCAACACTGTGTATACGATAAATTGGAAATGCATGTTGCTTGGCAACGTCGATCATTACTCACATCTTAGCAATGATATTGTTACCAGTTCGAATGCCTTCCGATTACTTTATACATGTATCATGTATCATCAGCTGTTTTAGAGTTGCTCATAGGAATCAATGCAAAACATATAGTTTTTAACCTTCCATTTTCTTTAAATGTGTAATTATGGCGCGTGGGAAGATCAATCAGTTGCCGCAGCGTCACTTGCATTCTGCCAATGCTGCACTTTGTCCCTTTTAAGCTTATGTATATGTTTGTATCCAAGGAGTGCACTATAGAAACATCCAAAAATTCGGGGAGCATCCGAGTTGGCCCAAAAAGTCCGAGTTGGCCCAAAAAGTCCGAGTTGGCCCAAATTGCCAAATCCGAGTTGGCCCACGGCTTGAAAAACACCCGTCCGAGTTGGCCCCAGCCAAAAACAATAGAAGAAATAAAAATATATTTAAATGTTGTAATTTGGCAACTCCGCTTACCTCTATGATTGGATAGATTATTATTGGAACTTAGGCGGTGAGACAGATGGCAATGGGCTTAGATTGACAGAAAGTTCTTAAACTCTGCTTCATAAAGGGCAAAAGCAATGTGTAAGAACTTTCTCCCTCCCTTGGCCCGTAACAAGTACGTCTCACCGGCCCCGCCCGTTAAAAATTCATAAAAAATATTTTTTATAAATAAATTGTCCGTCAGAAAATGTCGTCAAAGAATTAAAAATAAAAATGGGGTGAATAAAGCCCACCGCGTCAAAAAATTGATATCACACAGAATAATTTATTTACATTAAAAAATCATATTTGAATTCGCACTAAACATTTTCGAGCTTCGAAAAATTTAAAATTTTGAAAAACATGGAAAATCATTAAAAAAAGGGGGTGATCGTCTGAAAATTGATATAACACCAAAACATATTATAACATAACTATAACGCTCTTTTTGAATGGAAAATGGTAAAAGTTTACCCGTAACTTCTCAACAATGTGCATTCGCATCTTCATGGTAGGTATACGCGTCATCAATACAGTGGGACAGTTCGCTATTTGTCGTCTTCCATTCACACCCCTGAATGTCCTCGTCAGAAAAATGCCACGTTGCCAAATGCCCCTCTTTTTATTTATTTTTGTTGTCTCTTGGGCCAACTCGGAAACGCTGTTTTTCCAGACTGGGGCCAACTCGGTATAAGCGGCGAAAAAACGGCTTGGGCCAACTCGGACTTTTTGGGCCAACTCGTCGGAGTCACCCAAAATTCGACCCATGGGCGGAGCCAGCAATTGGCAACTGTGGATTCTTCCCATTTAAATGTCTGAGCAAAAATCGATTGTTGAGGAGGACATGGCCCAATATCTAATCTATTGTTTCTCATACATTCAAATGGGTAGAATCCATAGCTGCCAAATTGCTGGCTCCGCCCATGATTCGACCTTCTACGCAAGTATAGCGGTACGAAATAAAATGTTGCTAAAATGCACGCGACAAACTGCAATCAAAATTACATCAACGGAATGAAACATAAACTCGATACTTAACTTCGGCCAAAAAAAAAAGCTAAACTACCTACAGCATTATTCGGCCAAATACGGAAACAAAAATGTCAATAAGTATTCCTGTGCAACTTTTAGAAATTACGGTTATCTTGGACTGCGTACGATCATGAGTAAAATGTTAGTCCAACGCAAAACGTTATACTACTCCTCACAAAAAACAATTTCCTTCTCCTCTACTAACGGAGAAGTAATAAAAGAAGTTAGTAAAATGTGTTGTGTACACAAAAAATCAGTGACATAGCGTGCAATTTGGGAACGTTCTACTCAGTCCAATTAAACGATTGTAAAAGATCGAATGTGGAAGTGTTCACCGAACAACCAATAGACTGTTTTAGTAGAGTGATATATCGTATCGATTGCCGTCCGATTGCCTCTGGCTCCAAACAAACTCTGATTCAATGCTTTTTCCCATAAGCGGATTTTTGAACGGAAATTTAGACTATTAAATCAAAAAATTAATGCGATCTTTTTGCGATTAGAAATTCTACGTCCTCGAAAATGCTTAATTTTGCCTGGTTTCACCCGTAAAACTGCCAAAATCAACAAGATATTACAGATGAAACGATGCGTTTGGAGGTTGGAATCACCCAATGTTATTGTTGTTGGTGTGAAATTGGCGGGATTTCGGGCGATTCTAACCTACAAATGCAACATTTAATATTTAATATCTTATTGATTTCGGCAGTTTTAGTCAAGGAACCAGGCATAATTAAGCATTTTCGAGGACGTAGAATGCATAATCGTCAAAAGGTCGCATTAATTGTTTGATTTAATACCCTAAATCTCCGTACGAAAGTTCGCTAATGGGGAAATTACATGGAGCCAGAGTTTGTTCAGAACTAGAGGCCCTCGGACGGCAATCGATACGGTATATCGCTCTACTAAAACAGTCTACTGGGTGGCGCAAAAGTCCCCCCCTTTTATTTTTTGAACGGCTGCAGATAAAATATTGAAACTTTGGGGTCTTCCATAACTTTTTGAGAGCTTTTGCGTGAGGGGGTCAAAATTTTCAAAATAACCCCCCTTAGGGGGGGAAAGGCCCCCAACTCAAAATTTTCAAATGGCTACCCGTATCTTGTGATAGCTAATTCAAAAAAACATTTAATTCTAAGACTTTTGGCGCAAACCGGAGGTCGATATAGTTTTTTGTTTTCAATTTATCGAAGGTCAAAGTTCGATTTGGACCCTTTTTCAAATTTATCATTACTCCTATGTAAAAAGTCGGAATTTAAAAAACCAATAGTCTAAAATACTCTAAAAAGCAAGTACTTTTCTGAAAAAATACTGCTGTGGCATAAATTTATTCAAAACTTGATTTTACAGCCCCAAGAATTTCTAACTTTTTTACGCCCCCAGGGGGACTGTCTCGAAAATTCCTAAAGACGGACCCTATCGAGTGATACGTCAATCAAACAGCCGTAAAAAACTGAGCATTTTGGCGCAAACTAGAGGTCAATAGCATTTTTCGAATTCGAGACATCGATTGTGAAAGAAAGATTTTCAAAGTTCGATATCTCGAATCCGAAAAATGCTATTGACCTCTGGTTTGCGCCAAAATTCTCATTTTTTGCGCCTGTTTTATCGAAGTATCACTCGATAGGGTCCGTCTTTAGGAATTTTTGAGACAGTCCCCCTGGAAGCGTAAAAACGTTAGACATTTTTGGGGCTTTAAAATGAAGTTTTGAATAAATTTATGCCACAGCAGTATTTTTTCGGAGTATTTTAGACTCCTGGTTTTTTAAATTCCGACTTTTTACATAGGAGTAATGATATTTTGAAAATGGGTCCAAATCGAACTTTGATCTTCGATAAATCGAAAAGGAAAAACGATATTGACCTCCAATTTGCGCCGAAAGTCATAGAATTTTATGTTCTTTTGAATAAGGTATCACAAAATAGGGGTAGCCATTTGAAAATTTTGAGTTGGGGGCAGTTCCCCCCTTATGGAGGGTGATTTTGAAAATGTTGACCCCCTCGCTCGAAAGCTCCTTAAAAGTTATGTAAGACCCCAAAGTTTCAATTTTTTTTTCTGCAGCCGTTCAAAAAATAAAAGGGAGAGAACGGATTTTTGCGCCACTCTGTAGATATACTCCGCACTTTTTCACAAATTTGAATAGAGGAGCTGCAACGTTGCTAAATTGCACGCTACACCTTTGACAGGATCAAACAAAAAAAAAATTAAAAAAAAAAAAAAAAAAAAAAAAAAAAAAAATAGGAACAAAGCAAAGAAGAAAAGAAGAAAAGGAGGATAAATAAAAACGAAACAGAAAACAAACAAAAAACCATTGAAAACATCACAAGAAAAAAGATACAACAAAAAACGAGGAAAACAAAAAAAGAAACCACAGTACCCGTCGGTAGCCCGACGGGCAATATGCTTTTTACGATATTATCGTCGGAGAGAAAATCTCTCTCGGTCTTAACGGTCAAAGACTTAGAGCAGTTCTCGTCTTAATTCTGATTAAAGTCTCCATAAAAGGACTGAGGTAGAGGTTATAAGGGTTGAAAAACAAACACTATAAGAGTTCGCCGAGCCCAGCGGGCGGTCGCGTTTCCTCTTGTATTTTGACCTCTATATGTTTGGCTTTGATTTAATGCTGTAAAACGACAATCTATGTATAAAGGGGAGAGCTTATAAGTACTAACAATATTTTACTGACCCTCGTACAGCAAACATGTTGAAATAATGCAAATCATGGCTTTTTAAAAATGAAGATTTGAGGATCATGAGTCCTTTCAAAAAAAGGGAGAGAAAGAAAAAGAAGTAGGAAATATATAAACAAAATAGATGGATAGATAAATGAATAAATGTATTTTGACCTCTATATTTTTAGCTTTGAATTAATGCTGTAAAACGACAATCTATGTGTGAAGGGGAGAGCTTAAGTATTAACAATTAGTTAATTAACTTAACTTATCTTCTTTTATAAAAAAGACGCGAAATCAATTATTTTGTAACAGTAAAGGACGAGTTAAGATTCTGTTATAAAAAAGAAATAAAATCTAAAATTTACTCTATAAAATGAAAAATATTAAAAAGTTCTTTGATAATTTCAAAGAAAACTGGAATTTACAAAGTATTAGATAATAATTATTACTCCTACAAAATTCGTCTTAAAAAACATTACAGAGACTCAGCTAAAAAACCAATTAAAACTTACTTTTCGTAATTTTAATAGAACCGTTAAATAGTTAAAACAAAATAATTATCAAGATGTTTTCAATTTTTTTTTTTTTAAAGTTTCTTACATTTTCAAGAAATAATTTTAAAAAGTAATGTTTTACAAAAGAAAAAATATAAAAAAATCTATTTTTTATAACAGTTTAAAATGTATAGTAAAAAAACTTTTTTCAACGTTTTAAATAGAACTTTTAAACCGTCAAAAAAGAGCTTCAGTAACTCAGATATGATAGTACTTTTACAATTTCTTAATAACTTTTTTAAAAATTTCACTAATAACTGTATTGCTTGGTTTTAATTTGTTTTAAAGCATAGTCTAACAATCCAATTTAGACAAATGAAGACATATAACAATAGAAATCATAATCCAGATTTTAAAAATAGTTTTAAATCATTTTTTTATAATAGTTTGTAATGTATAAGAAACAAGTTTTTTGGTCATTTTAAATTGAAATTTTAAACCAAAAGCAAATAGCGTCATAAGTGAGAAAAAATAATACTATTACAACTATTTGATACCTTTTTTTAAAATTTTCACCAATTACTGTTCTATTACTTTTATTGTTGTTTTAAAACATAGTGTAACAAACTAATTTTGTCAAATGAAAACATACTACAATAAAACACAAAATCCAGCTTTAAAAAATATTTATAAATCATCATTTTATAACGGTTAATAATGTATCATAAAAAATTGTTTGTTGATGTGTTAAAGTGATCTTTTAAACCGTCGAAAAAGAGCGTTGTGCCTTTCGTTGTGCGTTGTGCCGCGACTCCAATCACCTCGCGGCAACTTTGAAGTGCCCGCGGCCGCCTAGTTCCACACGCTCACCGCGAGAGGACGCGAGCACACCACAAAACACCTGTTTCCCGACCATTCAATCGCTCCCCGTTTGAAAGGGGTCTGCTCAGCGCAGCCTACCTAGCAAGCTTGAGAACATCTTAAATTGGCCCTTGTCTACATCGTTCACTCATACTTTGGTCCTTTTAACCCATTCACCGCTGTGTAAACGGCGGCGGCCAAATTAGCAATTTACGAGTGTCTTCGAAAGTAGACTTCTGACTGATCTACAGTGCAAACTGTTGGAACAGATCTTATATTTGGTAAAGCTCCCACTCTCTCGCTCCTCTCGGGTGTAGCTTAAAACCGGCACGCTCCATTCCCCCAACTTCACCTCTGGCTGGACCTACGCTGGGTGGACTAGCACATCTCGAGATTTCCTGGCTGGACCTGGACGCTCCGCTGGGTTGGACAATCTCACTTACATACGCCAGGGTGGATCGACCGCTGGGCTTTTTTCTACTGTTTTACGTCACATAAAATTCTTATTTTAGCGATTCCAAAAGTTAAGTCTTGATAAATTTTAAACAGGATTCTCAAAACAGTTTTTAAAACTGTAAACAGCTGTTTTATGGAACAGTACTATACAGCTTTTCTTCTGAGATTTTGAAAGTTTATTTTACCGTTCAAAACAGTATTGTTTCTTATAAAAAAAGAGAAAGTAAAAGATATGTTAAGAACCTATTTAATTAATTATTTTATGCCTTATATGGGGGAACTAGATAATTATTTTACAACTGTTTTACGCGACATAAAATTCTTATTTCAGCGATTCCAAAAGTGATGTTTTGATAAATTTTAAAAAGGATTCTCAAAACGGGGTTTAAAACTGTAAACAGTTATTTTATATAATTATTTGTAACAGTATTATATGGTTTTTCTTCTGAGATTTTGAAAGTTTATTTTACCGTTCAAAACAGTATTGTTTCTTATAAAAAAAGAGAAAGTAAAAGATATGTTAAGAACCTATTTAATCAATTATTATATGCCTTACATGGGGGAACTAGACAACTATTTTACAATTCTCTTGCGCAACATAAAATTCTTATTTTAGCGATTCCAAAATTGAAGTTTTGATAAGTTTTAAAAAGGATTCTCAAAACGGGGTTTAAAACTGTAAAGAGTTATTTTATATAATTATTAGTAACAGTATTATATGGTTTTTCTATTGATATTTTGAAAAATTATTTTACTGTTTAAAACAGTATTTTTTCTCATTAAAAAGAGTACATAAAAGATATGTTTCGAAACTATTTAATATATTATTTTACGCCTCATTTGGGGGAACTAGACAATTTTTTTACTACTATTTTATTCTGTTACAAAAACTGGTATTTAAGACCACTGACCAGTTTGTGCTACTTGGGTGGTTTCCAATTTGGATTACGCCTGCCTGCGCAATTTTGTTTCCATGTAAGGCACGGCTGAAATCAAAAAATGAATCAACTAAATTTAATATTTGTCCCTTTTTAGCGTTTATCCAGAGTGTTTTGTAAAGGGTTTTTAGTTGTAAAGTAAAAGTAACGCCCACTTCCTTTAACTTGTTTTCTAATCGAGATAAAATTATGCTGTTTGGACCGTTCTCATTTATATCGGAGGCTCTATCCGAGTAAGGATATTTCCGATGTTCTCCTTCCATCCCGGGGGTCGGGGGTTACGACATCTTTATTTTCTATTATGGCACTCCCTATCTTGTGATACATTGTTTGATAGGACATACAATTTCAAGACTTTTGGTGCGAATCACAGCTCTATGTCGATTTTCGTTTTTGATATCGGTATCTATTTGGACCCATTTTCATAAAATCATTACTCCACTTTGAAGACTTGGAATTTTTAAAGTTAGGAGTCTAAAATACCCCAACAAGCAAGTTCTTCTCAGAAAAAAAAGACTGAACAAAAATTTAGTCAGATTTTGATTTTACAGTCCCAAACATTTAGGGGGACGATTTAAAAAATGTGCTGAGATCGACTCGTGTCGAGTTATACTGGTCGAGAAGGCATCATTGACTAAGTATTTTGGCGCAAGTTAGAGGTTGATATCGTCTCTAACATTCGAGGTATCGAATTTTATAAATCGACATTCGAATTTTGACATTAGATATCTCAAATATAGAAAAAAACATATAAATCTACGGTCTAAGCCAAACTGCTCGTCTGTTTTGTCCTTTTGATCAATGTATCACTAGATAGGGGTTGTCTTATGGAATTTTTGAGATAGCCCCCTGGAAGCGAAAATGTCAGACAAGTTTGGGGGCTCTAAACCTAAAATGTGACTGAACGTTTGTTAGAGCGTGGTTTTTTCTGAAAAGAACTCGCTTTTCGGGGTATTTCAGAGACTCCGAATATTTAAAATTCCGAGTCTACAAAGTGGAGAAATGATTTTTTGAAAATGCATCCAAATCGATACCGATATGGATAACGAAAATCGATATTGAGCTGTGATTTGCGCCAAAAGTCTTGGAATTTTATGACCTTTCAAACAATGTATCACGCCATAGGAAGTGTCATAAGAGAAAATAGAGATGACCTAACCCCGGTGGGGAGTCATCAAAAATAGTCCCTTCAGATAGTAAAAGCCTATTTTATTCGACGCATCCGATCAACATTCGATCCGAATAATATAACCATCAAGATTCGATCCTTCGTGATCGATCGTCCTCCCCCCCCCCCCCCCCAACGTGTTCCCATATTAATCTCTAAATGAATGTTTCAAAAGCAACAGAAAAACAAAGAATAGATACTTTATAAAAGAAGAAAGTCATGACATTACATTTTCCGGTGATATATTCCGCGGAATTACAATCCTATCTCGACGCTGCCCCTCAAATAAACGGCACACCTGGCGCGCTGGATTATTCTATTAGCGAGAAAGAGGAGCGAAAAATTCGATAATCATCTCTAAGAAAAATCTAAAAGAAATCCTTTTCCAACGTCACGCTGTAAAGCTCGTACTATCAACGAACAACCAGGCAAAAATTACTGACTCTAAGGAATCTGATGCGTGTTTCAGAGATGTGAGAAGTTAGAATAATTGTTTATAGATGTGCTGCAAAAAAAAGCAATTTTCATGAAGGTTTTGAAAACTCTTACCACGGGCGGACAAATGACCAAATAGTCCAGTCAATTGGTGTCATAAAACAGCAAACGGCGGAACAAATTCCCATCGAAGGTTTTTTGGGCTTTACCTCTTTGTCTCGTCGCTTGGATAATGACCACCTAAAAGTCCCCATGTATAGGTCCTGTGCTAAACTCAGGGAAGGGGTAAATGGGCTCCAAAATAAATTTATTCGATATATATCGAAAACGATGCAAGATATCGAAAGAAGCGATGCATGTGTTTTGTTCCTTAGGTAATTTCCAACAAGAAAGTTTGTAAGTGGTTTTACGCTCTGACGACGTCCAAGTTTTATAAAACACGATTTAATTTCTCGGCGATTTTTGGGAAAATTGATACCGCGCGGTGAGACTCATTAAACGCAATGTTAGTTTTAATGATTTCGATCGCCTTACCGTAGCATTTACAGTGCTCAGATTTTTATATAATTCTGTATCCGCGGGTTTTTTAGATTGCTGATTTCGTACTTGGGGTTCAAATTTTCTTAAAACGTGATGCAGACAAGCGTTTTGAGCTAGTACCGAAAAAGCTGTAAATTGTGATAAAAGCTCAAAACGCTTGTCAGCATCACGTTTTAAGAAAATTTGGACCCCAAGTACGAAATCAGCAACCTAAAAAACCCGTGGATACAAAATTTTATAAAAATCTGAACACCCACTCTAGATGCTACGGTAAGGCGATCGAAATCATTAAAAATAACATTGCGTTTAATGAGTCTCACCACGCGGAATCAATTTCCCCAAAAATCGCCGAAAACTTAGAATCGTGTTTTTTAAAGCTTAGACGTCGTCATGTACCGAAGGAACGGCACAGTCAGAAAGTAAAAACATTTACAAACTTTCTTGTTGGAAATTACCTAAGGAACAAAAAACATCCTTCGATTTTTTCGATATCTTCATACATCATTTTCGATAAATATCGAGAAAACCGAGGTCAAAAATATGATATAAAAGTTTCATCACAACACTGCGTCCACTAATCATCTATGAATCGCCGACTTTCTTCATGGAACAAGTCAACTTGACTGCTAGATCATATTTCTGGCGCTATCTGTCAGATTCCATGCAAAACAACGTATAAAAAGCGATCGGGCCACCAATTTGGGCCTGGGCGAGAGCGATATTGCACACCTACCGGACCAGGTTCTCCCGGGGGTAAATTTCGTGCGACACGATAACCTTTTAGATTCGCCTCATTCATTATTGGCCAGATGGTGGACATCATCTAAACATATACAGAGAAAAACAACTTGTTATGCCTTATCACAACATGAATACGAGGAGCCGGGGGTAGCTCAACAAGAGAAGTAAGTTTCACTAATTTTTTCTCAGCTCTTAACTAAGCCAGAGAAAACCCGATGAAACCATCAAAACCACCATAAACTCAAAAATCCAGCAATTTATGCTTCCTCACATTTACGGAAGTTAGAAATTGAGAAAGTATTACGATGGCGCAGATGTCTGTCTGTATCCCAGCCACTGGCGTACGCAGGAATTAGTCTCTCTCGCTCTTTTCCCGTTTGAGAGTATGTACTAGAAAAGGAAAGAGATGGGGGCTGAAAACACTATCGAGCCCCTGTTTCTGTCCTTTTCTTACACACGTGTTCAAATGGGGAAAGAGAGAGAAAGACCAATTCCTGTGTACGCTACTGATCCCAGCATAACTTTTGAACCAATGCTCCAAATCCACCCAAATATTGCAGAGAAGTTGCTTTCAACGTACCTTAGAGTGCTTTATTTTTTGTTTTTTCAAAATTTAAAATTATAAGCAAGTTATAGAGAATAAAAGGTTTCCATTAAAATCAAGTAAAAAATGGGTAAATGTGTTTGGGTTTTGGTATTTCAAATGGAGCTGTTTGATTTTTGATAACAAAACTGCAACATTTTATCTCAACTAGTTCAAAAGTTAGACGGGGGTTGGGCACGGGCGAATGTTGTGGGGGGGGGGGGATTTGGACAAATAATTATCATCCGAAGTTATGCAGATTAATCCAAACAGCAACTTCACATCTCAACTCGGTCAAAAGTTAGGCGGGGGGGGGGGAGGGGCTTCCAATCCTTGGTTGACACACGCCTTTCAATGGTAGAGACAGATGTAAGAGAATTTCTCTGGGTTGCGCTACACGCCTACACGTATAGGCAAGTTCAAAACTTTTTCTTTCTCTCTTTCTCTCTCTGGCCCCTGTTCGAACATATGAGTCAGAAAATGATAGCATAGGAAGTTCGCTCTAGACTTTAGGTCCTATCATCTCTTAAGTTATTTAAAACGAGCGCGGTTTAATGGATGAAGAGAGAATGTGAGTGAGAGAGAGAAAGAGTGAGTGAGTGAGAGAGGGAGAGAGAGAGAGAGAAAGAGACAGAGAGAGAGAGACAGAGAGAAGAGAACTGGAAAAGAGAATGTGTGTGAAAGAGAGAAAAAGAGATTGAGTGAGAGAGTGAGAGAGAGAGAGAGAGAGAGAGAGAGAGAGAGAGAGAGAGAGAGAGAGAGAGAGAGAGAGAGAGAGAGAGAGAGAGAGAGAGAGAGAGAGAGAGAGAGAGAGAGAGAGAGAGAGAGAGAGAGCGAGAGAGAGAGGGGAGAGAGAGGGAGAGAGAGAGAGAGAGGGGGGGAGAGAGAGAGGGAGAGAGAGAGAGAGAGAGAGAGAGAGAGAAAGAAAGAGGCGAAGGCTATTAAATAGTTTTCTGTCGAGCTACCTCACACACACTGCCGCTCAGAAACGATGCACACTTGCGCACGTTCACGAACACAACTCCCCAAATTACAGACGTACGCTATGGATGATGTCGTGTTAGAGCAGGCATAACGTATAGATGGCTGAGGATTTAACACCATAAGATTGTACGGGTGTCTTAGTGATTGTAAAACATTGTCGTTAACAATGTAAAAGAAGAAAAAGAATGAAGGTTATTTTAATTTTCGGAAGGCATAATATGGTATACATATAAAGAGGTCGCGGAGTGACCCACAAAAAGATAATCAGTTTTTTGTATGGATCCTCCCTCCCTTTCCTCCTCTAAAGAAAATATATGAAATGGTGCAACTGATATTTTCCATGGGAGGCTCGGAATTTTTCCGGTATGCTACCTCCAATATACTCCTCATTTCATTCTCCGAGTTAAATGATGGAACCAAAAACAGCGGAACTTAAAAAACATATTCACGGGAGACGGCTGATTCAATTTGTCATTAGTTATAATAGTCATCGTAGGGGGGAGGGAGGATTTGGGGTGCTCACCAAGGTTTGTCCTCATCCTGTTCTCTTGACTGTTGCGCGTATATTTTATTCCTGCTCATTCTGCATTAGGTTTTTTTTCTAAATTTTAAATTTTTACGTAGCATCAAATTGTAATTTTAAACAGTTTTTTACATCATTGTTTCAAAATATTTGGTCCAAAAACCTCAATAATATTCTGTCAAGAAAATATTCATAAGGAAAAAGCGCTAAATCTGTAACTCCCAGGATGCGGGATGTGGATGGTGGGAGGGGAAGAATGGTCGGAAGAAGTTTGTAAACAAATTTTATAAGTGTCAATACCAATTTTCGACAAAAAGAGCCAAAACTTACGACCAGATGGCAGAAAAACCAACTTTAAACCTGTAAAACTATACATTTTGAGCTCATACACTTTTGCAATAAGCAAATCAAAATTTTGAACTCGGAAGTGGTCATTTTACCCTTTGTAAGGGGAAGACTTGCCGTGCGAAGCACGGGTGTACAACTAGTATACCTATAAATATCAGTATATTTAACTTCTTCTTTGTATAACCATTCTTTTGTATTTTTGACGTGTATCTCAGCCCTCACTGAGTGGCTTTATAGGCTAATAAATGATGATTATTAGTATTATTTTTTTTTTTACGTTTTTTTGTTTGCTCGGTTTTAAAACCGGATTTAAATTGAAAGGACGGAAATATCAAGTCCTATCAAATTGTACTGTTATAAGTTGAAAAATAAATTGAAAAAATTATAAGTTGAAAAATTGTCTGACTATACTGCAAGTGCTGAGGAGGACAGCTTTCTGAATTCTATTGTGTATATGAAGAGGAACATTCAGATCCCGGAGTCCATTGGAGAATGACTTGGGAGTAATTCCAGTTACTGACATGACCATCGGAATAATCTTGACGTGTTCTTGTCTCGGAACTCTTTTTATTTCTACCGCAAGTGGACTGTACGTTTACATCTTCTCTTCATATTTTACTTGGATATTAGTATCATTCGGGATCGAAATATCGATAAGGAACGTCTTCCTCGCTGCCTTGAGAACAAGTGTAATGTCAAGTCTATTAGCTATGATGGTACGATCTGTTGAGATAGGGCGGTCCTAGTACAGTTTCACAAGCTCGTTTTCAAGCACGGACTCTGGCGTATATTGATAATATGGCACGTTCTCCCTCTCTTTTGCCAACCCATATTTCCGAATAAGCTGTAGGTGGAGAATTTTTGCAGCATTGTTATGTCTGCCTGTATATTCAAGCGCAGCAAGTAGGCGGCATCCACCTGTTATGTGGTCTATGGTCTCTTGCTGTAGGTGGCATTTCCGACAGTTATCGTCTTTCACACTAGCATCTTTTATTATGTACTTTTGGTAATTACGAGTGCTAATCACTTGATCTTGGATTGCCATGACCATCCCTTCTGTCTCGGGGAACAGTTCACCGTTTCGAAGCCAGGCATACGATAGCTCTTTGCTAATTGCAATATAATATAATATAATATAATGCAATATAATATAAAATGTTTTTATTTTGTTTTATTGTTCACGGCCAATCTATGGTTGACAGGTGTTAAGGTGCTACCCCTGGGTCGGGGCCAAACAATGGCCCTAAGCCTCAGGGCTTAGCGCGATATATGTCGCACGACGTGCGAGGTGAGTTTACTACTGTATATTTACATTTATTTTTACGCACATAAAACAGGGTTTGTGACCCTTCGAAGGCAGAATCTGCGCAGCTTCGTTTGCACTGCCCTAAGAAAGGGACCCTTAAAATAATTAAAAAAAAAAAAAAAAAAAAAAAAAAAAAAAAAAAAAAAAAAAAAAATATTGGGTGTGTTCATGTCTATTCTAAGTCAATACTTTCCGGAAGATGGTGGCAGTTCCTAAAATGGCGGTTTTCTGAATACTGGCGAAGGATGTCCTGCCAGGGACCCTTTTAAGATGCGACGACATCGCGGTCGAGACTACTCCGGTCGCTCCTATCACTATGGGGATAACTTCTGTCCTAGTCCTCCACATTCTTTGAATCTCAATTTCCAAAGACTTATATTTAAGCAGTTTTTCGGCCTCTTCGTTGTTGACGTTTTTGTCCATCGGGATAGCTACATCGATGAGCAAGCAAGGGCCGTCCTTCTGCTTAATTATTATGTCGGGGCGGTTAGCCGGAACGGTTCGATCGGTCTGGACCGGGTGATCCCACAGGACGGTGGTTTTCCCGTCCTCGGAGTTCACTACAGGCTTCCGCTGATATCGGTACCACTTGTCTGTGTCGACAGGCGCGCCTACAGCCCTGCAGATCTCGTAGTGTAGGTGCGCGCCTACTCTGTTGTGCCTGTAGATGTACTCCTCCTTGGCGAGTACGGGGCAGCCTGATACAACGTGGTCTACGGTCTCATCGAACTTTCCTCACATCCGGCACTTAGTCGTGCCGGGAATTTTGTGGATACGTACGGTTTGATAACGAGTCGCGAGTGATTGTTCCTGCGCTGCTACGATCAGGCTCTCCGTTTCGAAAATGTTTTTTGTTTTTTTTTGTTTTACTTTTAGTTTTTTTTCTGTTGTTATTATATTATTATCATTATTATTATTATTACTTACCGGGAGTGCATTTTCTATAACACGATAATCTTCTAGAGTCAAACTCATTGCTGGCCAGCAGGTGGAGATCATCTAAACATAAACAGAGAAAAACAACTTGTCATGCCTTATTACAACATGAATAAGAGGGACCGAGGGTCCTTTAATAAGAGAAGTAAGTTTCACTGTGTAAAGCGTGCCGTACCAGCAGTGCGCTGATTGAAATACTTTTGCATATGTTAGTGATAGGAAGCCATTCATCTTGCTGGCGCACAGATGCCAATCGGATAGGCGTGAAGGCTGCTGAACCTTTCACCACTCATATTTTCATTTGGACTCATGACGTTTTCGTTAATCCCCTGTTCCGGGATTCGCACTCATTGGGGGGGGGGGTGTCAGATGATTCTATGTATAGCATGTATTTTATGATAAATCCGGAAAATCTCAGAAAATTCAAAATAAAAGTTGCCGAGTAGTAAGTGGTAAGATGATGCGAGGTTAGCCTAGAAATGTGTCGCATCATTGTGGTTATGCAATGGAGGTGTTGCAAATTTTTGCTGCAGGCTTATTAATAGTTGATTGCGGGGTAATACCCTGTAAAAATAACGACTAGCGCACTAAAAAATCACGAAACCCACCCCTAAACTCACGAAATGCTTTTAAATGCGATACCGTAATGGCGGCCGAGGCCGCGGTTTTCTTATGGCAATTGTATGCTTCTTATTCCTCTTGTGTGGTGTTTAAGGTCCCTAGAGAGGGACCTTAGTGGTGTTGCGAGAACACCTCGTATGGCGCTGATTGAACATAGGGAATCCCAGAGACAAATAGAGACGGAGCACTCACTGGCTGCCGCAGAGGCACTCTGAATTCTCGAGGATTCAACAAAACAACAGTCAACGTCGCATGGTGTTGAATGGTGAGCACCCTCCTCTTCACTTCCCGCCTATCCCCCTCCGTGTTTTCCGAATGTCACCGTTCAACACCCACTTCCCGCCTATCCCCCTCCGTGTTTTCCGAATGTCACCGTTCAACACCATGCAACGTCGCAAGGTGTCGACTGTTGTTTTACATGTTATTTTGTTGAATCCCCGAACATTCAGAGTGCCTCAAATCTTCCCTATGTATTTTAGAGTAGTGCTCCGTCTCTATTTGTCTCTCGGGAATCCCAATGAAAACCGCGGCCCCGGCCGCCATTACGGTCTCGCGTTTAAAAGCATTTTGTGAGTTTAGGAGTGGATTTCGTGATTTTTCAGTGCGCTAATCGTTATTTTTACTGGGTATTACCCCATTATCAACTATTAATAAGCCTGTAGCAAAAGTTTGTAACAGCTCCATTTGCGAGACAGTAGTCGGGCAACAGCCCTCAAAGAAAGTGTTGTGTTGCATCATCACTCCACTGCATTGGTTGGAATGTTAGGACAGAGTTGCCAATAGTGGCTAGATTCGACCACGCGTGGACTATTTTGATGAGAATTTAGCCACGCTCTCGTTATCGCGGTTGCGGCTCCTCCTGCATCCTCCCATCCCTATCCACAGCGTAGCTAGTAACCAACTCGAAAACTGTCCACGCGTGGCTATTCCACCCCGTCCAAACCTGGCAACACTGAGTTAGGATGACTTTAACACGTTGCATAACGTTCCCGGAGACGTATTTACCCTCTGTGAATCTGATTGTGAGATGAAATCTGTCTCGTGTCACTTGTTCGTTGTGAAATAAGTCCGACAAATGGCGCTCTCTAATACTATACTTTGCAACCCCCTTCTAATTCTACCTCCAGATTTTGATCAAAATGTTGGAATTGACGATAAATATTTGGATACGTAAATACCTGTTCTTCTCTCATCTGCCTGGCTGTTGATGAATTTTACTGTAGCGGATACATATTTATTTTAAGCTCTCTCAAAAAATGATGGCCCTTGGCATGGAAGAGACATACTATGTTTGACGAAGCAAACTGAAACTAGTTTAATTTTAAAAATGAACTAAGTTCCTGATCAACAAACGAAGCAAGGCTTCATTGAACACTATCAAAGTATTTGACAGTAAAAATGCACACGACATTTTTCCATTGGATTGTATTCTTTGAGGCATCAAAACAGACTGTGCAAAGCCAAAAAATTCGCATTTAAAGAAACTCTCTTATTGTATCAATACACCACTCAAATACGCAAGGACTGTTTACACTATTAACGGGATACCTTACTTGTTGATCAACACAATATTTCGAAACAGCTCACTGAAAAAACTCAAAATGGTAATGCAGCATATATTGCAATGGTGGTTTAGCATGCGGCTTTACGACTGGCGCAGCATTGAGCAATGGACGTTTAGCATTTTTATAATGTAAAACTTACATGTTGCAATGTAAAGTCAGCATTTCGAAATGGCATGCCTCCATTTTGAAATATGGTGTTTCAGCAGTTATCATGTACTGCTACTTTACCATTATTTCATGCAATCCTTACATTTCGCAATGCTAATTTAACATTTCATAATGGTACTTTAACATTTCACGCTTCATGCTAATTCACCATGAAGCACTGAATGTCAAGTCAACAGTATGCTAAATCCTGATTCACCATTAATTAGATGGTGATCCTCCATTCCATCAGCAGACACATGCTATATAGGCACACCAAAGGTTGCCTGGCACTTAAGAAAGGTGGCCGACCTCCGTTTATTGCAGTTAGTTACATAACTTTACGATACATGGCGGCAGTGCTGAGTAACAGGATGCTATCCAGTGGCATTAATATAGACTTTTGCATTGAGGGGGGAGGGGGGCAAGATGTGAAATTCCCTGATGTGGGGGGGATCAGAGTGACACTGTTGATATATTGAACAAAAATCAATGTGTAAATGACAACACTGCATGTTACTAAGCAATATTGATATTCACATCTGTGAAAAGTTTTTTCTTAACCTCTCAGTTTTCGCCTCTGCGTATGTTCATTAAAAATTGTTTTCTCGATCCTTTATCAACATTTTCATCTTTTAGTTCTCTGTTTTTCCATTGACACCCCCAAGTAGTGAGGGGGGAGGGGGGTATGGGGGTCCACTGCAAGCAAATTTTTAAGAATTGAGGTTCACTATTTCACGCCATTCTAAATGAAGTTTTGCTCAAAATCGCTGACGGAAACTGACCCGTGACATTTGTCCGCAATTGGGTCCATTATTCTAAGTTACGCCTTTTTTTTAATGTCCGCCGAAAAAAATTAATTTTCTTGTCTAACTTGGCAAGTTTTCCACCAAATTGAATAACATTTTGTTTCCAGGGTTATTTTAGTGCGTTCTTGTCGATTTTGTTCAGAAAAATACTATGCAGTTAAATTCAAGGGGAGTTTAGGGGGTTTTCCCCTTATTTTGGAAGTTTTTGATCAAACATGCCCCATGTTTTATGAAAATTGAAAACGCATTACATTATCTAAAAGAACACATTTTTTGTCTCCTTAACATTTACTCTATAAGGCTGACCGATCTCAAGGAAATTTCACTTAAAGTTGTGGAGGTCGGATGAAAATTGGTAAAATGAAACTAAGAGCAAGTTTCAGCCGACTTCCGCTACTTTAAGTAAGATTTTCTTGAGAACGGTTAGCCTTAGAGTATACGTTAAACGACGATAAATGTGTTTTTTTGTGTGTTCTTTTAGATTATGTAATACATTTTCAATTTTTTATGAAGCGTGGGCGCGCGCGCATGGATAATCCAAAAAATTCAAAAAAAAGAGGGAAAACCCCAGGATTGGCATCCCTACGAAAAATGGACTTTAACCGTGTTGGTACCACCATTTTTTATTGGAAATTGGAACAGATTTTGTCGGTTCCTTGAACCATTTTTAGGTTTTTTTTTTAGGTTTTAGGGTTGGGGAGGGGTTTGTAGGGGGTGGGGTACCCCTGTATACACAGCTGTAGCAAATGGTAAACTAGCATTAGGAGCACATGCGGACAGGGCTGCCTTTTTGCGTATAATCAATGCTATTTTTCAATTCACCGATGATTCCACCGGTTGAGAAAAGATTACACAGCTCAGTTCAGTGCATGACTGAAATAAACTAAAACACTCGCATCTGTAATCTTTTCTCAGCCGGTGGAGTCGTCGATGACTTTTAAAAACTTGCGGCTATTTTAATTAATTAACGGAGTTTCCACCGATTGAGAAAAGATTACAGATGCTAGTATATTCGTGCATTACAGTCATACACTGAACTGAACTGCGCAATCTTTTCTCAACCGGTGGAATCATCGGTGAATAGAAAAATAGCATTGATTATACGCAAAACGGCAGCCCTGCATGCGGACGCTCTGCATTTTTGGAATGCGATTTTTCCGTTACAACGTGCTGCACGGAGAAAAAACCCGTGGTCGTGGCTGTCAATGGGTTCGATAGCTGTTTTTTCGGTCATGGCGGTCGAAGTTAACGGCAGCGCCAACCACAATTTCGATACTTTTTGCAAATGGCTCTCAAAGCTTTGGTCCCTACGACCGAGGAGTCTCGGTATCTCTCCTCACTACCGATGCTAGGGTAAAGTCGTCGTCTTATCGACAGCCACTACCGTAGTTTCGACGACTTTCTGCCTATCACCAACTTCGACAGAGAGAACCAAAGCGGCTTCGTAGACACGCACGAATCTTCGATCCGGTGTACCACGGTATTGAGACTAAAATTACCCTGTATCGTAATTTTCGATAGCAACATTTGACCGTTATTTTTTCAGACGAGTAAGGCGTGCGTTTCGTTTTTAAACTGTCGTTTCTTCGCGGATCTATTAAAAGACATTAGGGATTGTGGGGGAGGGGTTATTATTTAACTCTTTTGGCTCAACAGTGTACCATGAACTTTAATCTTTTTTTACTTTTACAAGGAGCCAGAGAATATATTATTTGAGACAAAATGAAGTATTAACTAGTTTGGTAATTTTTTTCTATCTTACGGAATTATTTTAGCAATGTCTCCCTGGAAACGCATGTAGTCATGTACATACATTAAACCAATACCAACAAAACAACAATCGCAGAAAAAGAAATACACAAATTATTTCAGATGAACAATAAGGTTAAGATTGAATTCAGTGAACGAAAATTATGCGGGAAACATGTTTCATTCAAAGAAATTTTATACATTACAATTGAGCGTCACCGAAAATATTAACTGTCAGAAATTCGAAAAAATAAGTATTTTAGGCAAAAAATAAGGCCAGATATGAACTCAGCGTACCAAAAATACTAGGGAAGCATGTATCATTCAAAGAAATCCGATAAAATTAAGGCAATTAAGCGCTCCGTATTTATGAGTATCTATAGAGATGCGTCTCAGCCGTAGTGCGACCGCGAGCCGAAAGCCAAGCGTGGCAACGAGCGAGAATCTCTCATTTTCGGGCATCTCTCTAAGGCTCAAAACTGGTTTTTTGTAAAGTTTAATGAAACAAAGTGATTTTCCTAAGTGCCTTTCACATGGTACTGCAAAAAAAAATAAAGAAATAATGATAACTCTAGAAGCTACTGTACTTTGAAGATCACCTAAAAGTAGAGATCAAAATTTCAAATCTGATTGGTATATATGTTACAGGACAAACCCGATTTTAGGCCGAACTTGTTCAGCCTAGGCCAAACCGGTTTGGCCTGAGTTGAATAGGCACAACTAGTTTTGTCAAGGACAAACTAGTTTGGCCTAAAATTCTCCAGGCCAAACTGATAATGTGCAGGCCGAACTAGTTTGGCCTGAAAATGTTCAGGCCACACTGATTATGTGCAGGACAAACTAGTTCAGCCGGAAGTGACGGCGCAGGACAAACTAGTTGGGCCTAGGACAAAGTAGTTTCGTATAAAGTTAGCATGTTCTTACACTGACAATGAAAGTTTTATTTTTTTAATCCAAGATACTTCAACACATTCATTCTTCTTTAAAAATAGTAATTATAAGAGAGGGTATTTTGAAACATCAGAATCTACTTACGCCTCTTCACACACTGAGAGAATTATTTTTTAAATCCAAGGTGTATTTCGTTTGTGTTAAAGAAACTGCACAGTGAAACATTGACTAAGGGGTTCCTTTAACCCCAAGGAAAATGTCTGCTGCTGCAAGTAAAATATTCCTTGTTGTGACTGTGATTCTTCTTCATGCAATCAATTTTTACTTCAGACAGGAAAACTGTCACAAGTAAACGTGTTTCCTTGTTTTTAAAGAAGTGATTTCTCTCAGTGTATGACAGTAAAGGAAAAAAATTATATGAAAGAAACTCGGCGTTGGAACCGGAATCGAACCCAGAACCTTCGAATAATATCGTACTTTGCTTTTTTCGTTCTCTTTTACTGTTTTTAGCTTATTTTAACTTAAATTTAAAATTTATCTCAAATTCAGTTTCCCCTCCGCAACCATAGTTCAATCAGTCGCCGAATTTACTCATCTGCAGCAGCAAGATATAATCCAATCGGTCTAGCCTAACGATTTTTAGGCTGAAAAAAGTTTGTTCTAGACCCAACCAGTTCGGCCTAAAACTGTTTAGGCTAAACTGATTGCGGGCAGGCCAAACTAGTTTGGCCTAAAAATGTTCAGGCCAAACTGATGATGTGCAGGACAAACTAGTTCGGCCTGAAATTCTCCAGGCCAAACCTGTTGGGCCTAGGACAAACTAGTTTGGCATAAAATCGGGTTTGTCCTGTAACATATATACAAACTATTCTTCACATCTTGTATTCCGAGTCTAATACGTTAAATTTACGTGATTCACGTGCGATGATCAAATAAAGCTATACTGTTTCACTTCCCGACTCTTCCGTACGGAAGATGCGAGAGGGAGAGAGTAATGCTCACAGCCAGGGCTGGGGGGGGGGGGGGAGGGAGATTGTAGATGTCAATGAAAGTAAGTTCTGTTGCGGTCATTCTTATCAAGTGGCACACGATGGATGGATTCTGAGTTGGGACCTACCAACGTGGGTAACTAGAAATTAGCTAGGTGAAGTGGGTGGGGATGCATGATGATGATGCATGATCGATGCATGCGCAGGCGAAGGAAAAATAAATTTCCAAAATTTTTCTCAGTGTGGCGTAGCATTGACATGGTAAACGTTTAGCATTTTTACAATGTAAATTTTCCATGACGACATGCAGGCGTAGCATTTACGGAGTGGACGTTTAGCATTTTTTTAATGTAAATTTTCCATGATAGCATGCTGACATATAGCATTGCAACATAATGGACGTTTAGCATTTTTATAATGTAAAGGTAGCATGCCGTACATGTCGGACCCCTTTTTCACATTGAAAAAATGCTAAAATTCCATTGTACAATGTTAAGTTAGCATGAAAATCTTTTCAGTGAGATCTGACTGTAAAAATAAACAGAGTGACTACACTTTAACAAAAACTCTCACACTGAATAATAAATAACCGATAGTACAGTAGCGTCGCGTGCAACCTGGCAACATTGTATTTTGTCCATTTAAACTCGTAAAAAGGGTCGAACTCAAGGGGGTACACAGCGCACTCCCTCAAATCGATACTATCCATGGGTTCAAATGGACGAAATAGCAGCGTTGCCAGGTTGCTCGTGACACTTCTGAATGGAAATCAAATAACCGTACAGAAACAGACGACACGATGCTAAAGTGCTCGGGCAGCTTAAAAGGTGGAATCAGTTCCCAACATGCTCAATGCTCATTGCTCCCACCAACTAATAAGGGTCAATGAACAATTGTCTTTCTCTTTCTCCTTCCATTTGAACTTATGTGTTAGAAAAGGACAGCAGAGGGGGCCATCACGTGACTTTGGCCCCTCTTCTGTCCTTTTCTAATGCACGTTTTCAAATGAGAGGAGAGAGAGAGAGAGAGAGACGATTCCCTGTATCCGCCCATGTAGGCGGCACCAGCGAGTGGGCAGAAGGGGGTGGGACATCAAGATTTTAGCAAGGTAGGAAAGATTTTGGCAAGTACACGAATATTTCTTAAATCTTGCCAAAATCTTGAAACATATCTGAGGTGAGTTTCCAAACTTGTCTCCCCCCCCCCCCCCCCCCTTCCCAGGAATCGGTAGACCCCATAAGAGCAAATATTCAAAACAGATAGCCCAACAGCGCAAATCGTATATTTTGCGCTTATGGGCCGTCGATTTATTTTACTGTGAATCGATTCATCGCATTTGCGACGCATCGATTTTTCACGAATTAAATTCGGACGTATGGCAACTGCGTAAGGCCGAATTTAGCCAGCTGAGCGTGATTACTGATTATCTCACAATCAGTGATGAAAGAAACTTAAAAATGTACATACTTGCTTCAAACATAGCATGAACTTTTAGCAGACAATTTTTCGATGATTCAGTATTTGAAAAAAATTGGCATGAAATTTCCGATGAAGCCCATAAGCGCAAATTTCTCAAAGTGAGAGCCCAGAAGCGTAAATTACCCTTTTTGCGCTTTTAGGCTGTCGATTCGATAGGTTTGTTAGGCGCGATCGATATGAGTCGCATTTTCGATTTATCGAATAAGGATTTATCCGCGGACAACAAACGGCCCCGAGTCGTTCCATCATCATTTCAGAACCAATTTCTACGGCCCACACCTTCACATTTACTACTTTATTGAAGTGCTCAAAGATGTCCTGGCAGAAACTTATGTGAAAATAAATAGCATCGAAACACCTTCTCCCAAATGCAAAAAAGAAGCCGAAAAATCAGCTTTCCTGCAAAGAACACACAATGAACTGATAACCAATAAAATTTCTATCCTTAATTTCTTAAAAAAAATTGGGATGAAATATCAAGCAAAACGGATATAAACGGATTTTAATACTTTGACGTAGACCTGTGAAGTCTAAGAATTTTATGCGATACACCACAATCAACAAGATACATCGGTAAGCGACTTCAATTATTTCATATTTTTGCCCCCCCCCCCCCCCCCCCCCCACGTTATCTCTATCTCTTATTTCTCCGCTCGATATTCGATGTATATTTATCGAATCGCATTTCGATACAATTTGCGCTTTTGGGCTTTGAAAATTTGCGCTTTTGGGCTATCGATTGGGTAAATTTGCGCTTATGGGCTATGGCCAAAATTTCAAGGCGGGGCCTCATAAAATTCCGCAAAATTGTTTACACGGACTTCGTTTTAGCATTTGATGCGAACTTTGGCTAAAGTTTTATAGTGTGACGCAAACTTTGATTCAAGTTTTAGTGTTCAATGCGCACTTCCAATAAGTTCAAAGAATAAAAGTGACGCAACTTAGTTTTTGGTACATTTCTTTTTTTCGTCATTTTAGATGCGACGTTTTAATCTTTTAGTTTTAGGATATTAATGGGCTGTGTTCGATACATCGAAACGCATTTCGATTATTTCTTTGTGCTTATGGGTTGTCTCATTTCCGCTTTTGGGCTCTGGAATTGGTGGTTTTCCGCTTATGGGCTATAGCCTCAGAAATATTGTCTAGCTACGTGCTTACGCCCATGCTTGGGCTCAAAAACCAATTTTAAGAGAAATTCAATTCGACATACCAAGAACAGGAGACTGCAAAAGACAATCGAGGTATCCTTCCGGTGGAACATGGCTATGCTAGATACAGTTACCTACTCGTTCTCTCAGCGGCGAAATAATTTCTCGGTTTGTGCAGTTTCGCAGGGTATATAAATCCTACTGCATGTAAATATTGCATAAATGTTTGACGAGAAGAGCTCGTCAATTTTCGTCGGCCTTCATTTTTGTTGTATTTTATTTAAGAGTAGGTATGTATTTAGGACATGACAGAGGCATGATATATAAATATTTTGTACTTGCTACATCATCAAGTATTTACAATAAGAATTGATTTATGTTTATAATATGAGAACGAATGTGTAGGTTATATCGATTCAGTATGAAACGAAACCACATTTTATGGCGAGGAGGAAAGGATTGAAATTTATGATGTGTGTACATAACGTCACGTTTACTCGAGTATCAGATCACCCGAAAAACTAAAAGTGTCCTTCATAAAATATCAATTTTTCTACAATGAAGGGAAGAGAGGAATTTAAATTTATATGATTCTGGAAATGCGTTTTTATCTGCTTCATTGGGACAAACCTGCTCGCCTTTCTGTCTATGACACTCATAAATATGAAAGTCATTTCCGCCTCTTGCGCTGTTATGGACGATACCTTAGACCATAGAAATGTTTTTTTGGGAAAGAAAGATCCAAAGAGTAAACAAGAGTCGCAATTGAATCGAAGGCCTGCGTGGTCAACGTAGATAAGGGATCGGAACGCGGGCTGGCCTCTGATTGGCTGCAACGGGTGGAGCAAAAATGACTCGGGGTACAGGGAAAATAACACGGGATTTTTCGTTCCGGGGCGTTTATCTCGAAACCTAAGCAAAATAGTATCTACACAATTTATACGAGTCGATTCAGCAGATTTTTCCAAACAATTTGATAGGTCATAAGTGCCACTTTATTGCAAAATCGAAAAGACTGTTTCAGTTGAAAAGTACGCACAATAGTGAGTTACTCAAACACTGCTCGAACACACGCCAAGCATGTAATCACACTATTGTGCGTACTTTTAAACTGAAACAGTCTTTTCGAATTTGCAATAAAGTGGCACTTATGACCTATCAAATTGTTTGGAAAAATCTGCTGAATCGGCTCGTATAAATTGTTTAGATACTATTTTGCCTAGGTTTCGAGATAAACGCCCCGGAACGAAAATCCCGTGTTATTTTCCCTATACTCCGAGTCATTTTTGCTCCACCCGTTGCAGCCAATCAGAGGCCAGCCCGCGTTCCGATCCCTTATCTACGTTGACCACGCAGGCCTTCCATTAAATTGCGACTCTTGTTTACTCTCTGGAAAGATCATTCTCCCGTACTTTGTGTAACTCTCCTCCCCTTACTGAGGGTCTTCTCTTTACTGAGGGTTTCCCTCCACTAATTGAGAGCCCCCCCCCCCCTACTGAGTGTTTCCCCTAACTGAGGGTCTCCCCCTGACTGATGATTCCCCCCAATTGAAGGTTTCCCCCAACTGAGGGTCTCCCCTGGCTGAGAGTCTCCACCCTGACTGAGTGTCTCCTCCTTAACTGAAGGTCTCCATCTCCCCCTAACAACGCTCGATAATAACAAACAATTTTAACGGGGGAGGGCCCCCGGACCCCGTTCCCACTGGGGGGTACCCATACCCCCTAGACTTTCCAGTAGGGTATGATAATATGTCTGATTTGGGGGGAGAGCTGGAGAGGGAGGGGGTGAATGGGTCAAGAGGGGGTTAAATGTGTGATTGTGGGCAGGGGGGAGGTAACTTCCTAAATAAAGTGATTTGTCACATAACAAACAAAAAACTGCTGTTTCATAATTTGTTTACTCGTATCTCCTAGCGTGTCCATATATGGGCACGCCTGATTCTGGCTATTCTAGTGCATAAAAAAACGAAAAAAAAATATTTGGGGGTTCTGGAGGCTCATTAGATCCCAAAAATCAAAAAATTTCTCAAAAGTTAAAAAAAAAAATTAAATCAGGATGTTAAGGGTTAATGGATTCTAGAAGTAAAATTACCCCGTGACACAAATTTTCATAACATTTGGTTCATAAAATGGTGGTCACTACTGCAAAAAAAAAATATTCATTTGTTAAAACTTGGGGGGGGGGCTTTAGCGCAACAGGGGGGCATTTTTTGGCACATATCAAGGGAAAAAGTATTATTCCGATCTCAGAATTTGGCTTTTTTAGGCGTGGAACCTTATGCAAGACACTATGGTCACTATGCAGTGGCGCACCGAGAAATTTGCCTTGGGGGGGGGGGGGTTTGGTACGACTGAAACTCCGGGGGGTCTGGGGGGTATGGAATACCCCTCAGGACAAGCGGGGGGTCCGGGAAAAATTTTCAATTTTCCTTACCTTCAAATTGAATTCTACAGTACTTTCATGTACAGTCAAATTGAAATGCTCGAATATATTTTCGATTTTGCCTGCATGAAATCTTTGCTCTCGACTCATAATTGGAGGGAGAAGAGGCAAGTGAAATGTGGTTGAAGGCTCCATTGAATATTCACCGAGGGGTTCACCGAGAGGGGGGGGGGTCTGGGGGCCCTCCCCCAGGAAATTTTTTCAATTTTCCTGACCTTCAGATTGAATTTTACGGTACTTTCATTACAGTAAAATTGACATTTTCAAATATATTTTCGATTTTGCCAGCATGAAATCGTTGCTCTAGACCCATGGTAATTGGAGGGAGAAGAGTCAAAAGGAATGTGGATGAAGGAGCCATGGAATATTCACTGAGGGTTTCACCGAGAGAGGGGGTCCGGGGGCCCTTTCCCGGAAATTTTTTTCAATTTTCCTTACCTCAAAATTAAATTTTTAGTAAAATTGAAATGTTCAAATATATTTTCGAATTTGCCGGCATGAAATCGTTGCTCTAGACCCATGGTAATTGGAGGGAGAAGAGTCAAATGTGGATGAAGGAGCCATGGAATATTCACGGAGGGGGCTCACCGAGGGGTAAGATTTTATCCCCCCCCGCCATAGTGAATAACTCTTAACCCTTGTGAGCCTAAGGGGGGGGGGTACATTTGTACCCCAGGCCAGTTTTTTTGACGCCATTTTGTCAAAACTGCTCAAAATTTTTTGGGACTTCATGACATTTTAAGTTAGGATACTTAGAACACGTCCACCAAATTTCATTAATTTTTATGAATTTTTGTCGATATTATAGAAATTTAAAGTGTTGGGGAACAAATATTCCCCCCCCCCCCCCTTCGTCCTGCCAGTTTTAAGTTTGGAACCATCTATTACAGTGAATTTTACGGAAATTTTATGTAGATGAAGAATATTAAGTCAGATCATTGAAAAAAAATTGGATATTTATCAAAAATGGAAAAATAAGATGGTACCTCATTTCATTTTTTCCATTTTTTTTATTTTGACATTTTTTTTAAAAGTAGGTGTAAATTTGGCAACATAGCAAAAATTTACTCAAATTTCACATAATTTACTCTCTTAGGGTACTAATTACATAATCCATCCATTAAAGTTTCAAAATTATTGATATACTGACTGTGCTGCATGAAAATATCCTTGGGGTACAAAAATACCCCCCCTTAGTCCCTTGTGTTACCGAAATACCTTAGGCTCACAAGGGTTAAGCAAATAAGGATAATATAGAATTTGTTCGGCGTAAACCCCCTTTCCTAGCTGATCACGATTTTCTTTCTTTCTCTTTCTTCTATTTGCGAAGGAACCACATCCTCTCTCAGACTCTTTCACTCTCTCTCTCTCTCTCTCTCTCTCTCTCTCTCTCTCTCTCTCTCTCTCTCTCTCTCTCTCTCTCTCTCTCTCTCTCTCTTTCTCTCTCTCTATCCTTTTTTTAAAACTTGGGGGGGGGGTAACCCTAACCCCCCCCCCCCCCCCCCCCCCCCCCCCCCCCCCTCGGTGCGCCACTGTCACTATGTATATTCCTCACGCAGCTACTCGTAGTAGTTTTCAGAAGCAAGTTTATAAAAACGGGTAGCCTACCAGACGAAATTGGGCAATGGGCAGGTGTTATGTTCTCTCCCTAACGGCACACTCAATCCAGGTTTAGTTTCAATCCAGCTACTCGAAGGATTGACAAACCGACGATTGCCAATCTGATTTTAATCCGATTTCAAGACTGGTTTACAAGTGGCACGGGGGTGATCAGCTCCGATATCCGGATTGGAATCGGCTTGAACAAGGATAAACACGGACTCCTCAAACCTATGAGAACCCGTTTTCAATCAGTATCAAACCTAGGTTGACTGTCGGATAATCACCAGGTGTAAAAGCTTCGTG
The DNA here is from genome assembly GCA_011764245.1 of Trialeurodes vaporariorum. NCBI lineage: Eukaryota > Metazoa > Arthropoda > Insecta > Hemiptera > Aleyrodidae > Trialeurodes > Trialeurodes vaporariorum. The sequence continues at coordinate 8,509,070 of VMOF01000001.1, forward strand.
AAAGACGGATCGGAAACGAATTTAAATCCGATTCAAACTGCATACTGGACACTGCCACAAATTGGATCCGAACCGGTTTCAAGCCAGTTCTCTGAACATGGTTCAAGATGGATTTAGAAACTCATAAAGAAAAGGACTTCAAAACGGTTTCAAACTTGCTACAAAGCTTCATCAACTTAGTTTCAAGTGAGCTTTCAGCCGATTTCTTAATCGTCCAGTCGTTTGGCCAGTTTAGTGCTTCGTCTTGAAACTCGATTGAAACCGAATTAATCGAAGTACTTGCAATCGATAGGAATCTGTTTCCAACAAGGATCAAACCTAGCTAATCAATCGTATAGACGTCAGGTTCAAAAGCTCCATGTAAGACAAATCCGGGACGGGTTAAAAATCGACTCATTTCGCACACTACATCATAATAGAAATGGAATCCGATCCAACTTCATGCCAGCCTTGTGAACCGAATTCAAGTAGGATTCATCCCGCTATTAAGACGGTTTGAGTTTGGGTTGGATCACGTTCGTCAATTTTTTTTGCGGACATGTAAGCCATTTCAAGCCATCTACAATTCGCATTCAATCCGGTTCAAATGACTGTTTTGAAACCGGATTTGAAAGTAGAGTTCTTGATCCGTTTAAACCCGTGTTTAACCCAATTGATAAAACAAGTTTGAATATGGTTTTAAATTAGTTTGAAGTAGGGTTTATAACCCTCCATGAAATCAGTTTGAATCAAGGTGAAATCTAACTATCCAATTTTTGGTGCGGACTTGTAAGCCATTTCAAATCGTCTACAATTCGCATTCAATCTAGATTGAATAACCTGGTTTGAAACCGGATAGGAAAGCGGAGTTAACTTAGTTCGCGGCTTCCGCCGAGAGAGTGCTCCACCATATTTTTGCGAAACGTTACTCGCGTTTACTTGGCCCCGAGCTGCGAACGACCTCTCCATTGAAACTTGGTACTGTTGGGACACCTCCATCAGTACTTTTTAGTAATGGATTCATCCTAGGCCCACGTAGAGTGCCTGAAAATTGGTTTAGCGAGTCTAACCTAAACATCAAGCTTGAAACTATAACTTTCTATCAGTTTGAAGTTGATCGAGTACAGTTCATTAAGAACTTGGCTGCCATTTGGATTCAATCTGGTTATTCAAGTTATGATACGGTCTTGTGAGTCATTCAAGTCGCTTAGCTGCACTTTGCATTCAATCCGGCTTGAGTAACCAGTTATAAAACCGGATGGGGACGAAGCTTAGTTCTTGATCCGAAATATACCCGTGTTGAACCCAACTGATGAAACAAGTTTGAAAACATCTTTAAATCAGCTGAAAGTAGGGTATATAATCCTCTTCAAAATCAGTTTGATTTCGGGTTAAATCCGGCAGTTCTATTTTTAGTGCGGACATGTAAGCCATTTCAAGCCGTCAATAATTCGCATTTCGTCTGGGTTGAATAATCTAGTTTGAATCCGGTTAGGAATTTGGGGTTTAAAACTGGAGAAACCCTGATTGAGCCCCATTAATGATTCAAGTTGGAAAGCGTCTTTAAATCAGCTTGAAAAGGGATTCACAATCAACGGCTAAGATTGCTTAAATCCGAACCAAATCTAGTTAGTCAATTTTTTTTGCGGACATGTAAGCCATTTCAAACTATCTATAATTCGCATTCAACCCTGCTTTGATAATCTCGTTTGAATCCGGTTCGGAATCGGTGGTTTAAAATTGGGAATAACCCTGATTGAACCCCATTTTTGAAACAAGTTGAAAAACGTTTTTGAACCAGTTTGAAGAGGGGTCTATGATGCGTGGCGAAGATAGCTAGAATCCTAGTCAAATCTAGTTAGTCAAATTTTTTTGCGGACATGTAAGCCATTTCAAACTGTCTATAATCCGGCTTAAATCCAGCTTGTGTTAATCGGGTTTGAAACCGGATTGCAAAACTGGATTGAAATCGGTTGACTGGCTTGCCAAACTGAATTGAATCCGATTTCAACCTCGAAATGTGCCGTTAGGGCTACCAGTCCTGGGCACAATGGGCACATAGAAGTGAAATCGAATACATGATTACTGGCAGTAACCGTAAAACCTTTAGATGGTAATTAAATATAGTCTTCACAGAAAAAAAAAGTAAACTTTTTAAGGTTATTATTTATTATTATTATTATTATTAGGGTTATAGCTGACATTTGTAAAATGTTCAGGCAGATTCTAATCAGGCCTGAGGATAGGAAGTACCAGCATATTTTATGGAGAGAAACCTAGGAAGAGCCATTCCGAGAATTCGAGCTCAATACCGTCACTTACGGCATATCATCTTCTCCGTTTCTAGCCAATCGTACTGTAAAGCAGTTAGCCTACGACGAGGGTAGTAAATTTCCTTTAGCCGCAGAAATTTTAGAAAATAATGTTTATATTGATGACGCAATTTCGGGTGCGGATTCTATCGACGAAGCAATACAAAAAAGAGATAAATTAATGGGAATAGCAAAAACTGGTGGCTATGAATTTAAAAAGTGGGGAAGTAACAGCCCAGAATTCTTAAAATAAGGTATATCCGATGATCAAATTGCATTACAACTTGAATTTAATGATGCTGATCAATCGTCTCTTGGTGTGCCAGGAGTAAAGTGGATACCTGCGCAATCGATATCTTTACGTATAATCAATTGGATTTCGATCGCACAGTTACGAAGCGCGCCATTTTGTCGAATATCGCCAGAGTTTATAAACCCATGGGTTGGATAACTCCAGTAATTCTTGTTGCCAAATCGCTCATTCAAAAACTCTGGATTCTTGGTTTAGCGTGGGATGATGAGCCTCCGGCAGATATCAAACAAAATTGGTTGTCATTTTTAGATCAGCTTCTTAGTGAATTAAAAAACCGAGGGATTTATTTGACAACATGGCGAAAGATGTATCTATATGTAGGATTTTCTGACGCTTCTCAAAAAGGATACGGGGCGGTTGTTAACTTAAAAACTGACTCAGCTGATCCTAAAAAAACAGGTAAATTTGTTTATTGCGAAATCAAAGGTAGCGCCATTAAAATCTCTAAGTATGTACCGAGATTAGAGCTATGCGGTGCCGTGTTGCTAACAAAGCTCATTCTATTCGTTCAAGAGGCTTTGCAATCAACTTCATATCAAGTCACAAATGTTTACGCGCTATCTGATTCAACTACAGTACGCAGCTGGTTGATAACTCCCCCATTTAAGCTAAAAACTTATGTAGCCAATAGGGTAGTTCATATTTTAGATCATCTTCCTAACGCTGCATGGGCTCATGTGGCAACAGAGCAAAACCCCGCTGATATCGCGTCTCGAGGTGTAAATCCTGTACAACTTGTCAACAATGCATTTTGGTGGAAAGGGCCCTCATGGCTTTCAAGTGATCCCCAAAATTGGCCAACAACGCCAATTTACAAAGTTAAAAAAGAGGAAAGTGAGGTCGAAGACCCAGAGATCAAGAAAACGTTCTTAATTGAGACCAAAAATGAGTTCAAAGAAAAGTTGCTCAATCGTTTTTCTTCTTTACTAACTTTGCAACGAGTAACAGCGTGGATATTTCGATTCTATCAAAAATTAAAAGATACGAGAAAAATTAAGTTTGATAAGGCTCCTGAGCAAAATACTAGGGACAGGCCCTTAACTACACTAGAATTGCAACATTCTTTAGAGCTGTGGATCAAATTCGAGCAAAAAGTAGCATTTGAGTTTGACTTAAAGCAACTAGAAAGAAAAGAAAATGCACATCGTCTCAGTTACAATCGTTAAGGCCCTTTATTGACCCCCAGGGTACTCTCAGGGTGGGGGTAGATTACATCACTCGAATTTGCCCTACAATTCCAAACATCCTGCGATTCTACCGAAAAACAGCACTCGAACACTCGTAATACGGCATTATCATGAGTTTTATTTGAATGGAGGGCCTAGAGTGATGCATTCAATTATATCACAAAAATTTTGGATTCTATCTTTTCGAGGAATCATAAGGTTAGAAGTCGTCCCTTTCTTTGTTTGATGAGACATCAGTCTGTCTTTAGTCAATCGTTTCTAGAATAATTAAACAATTGAGAGAAAAGGTTCAACATTTATTCGATCTATTTAAAAACTTTTTTACGCCAGAGTATACAGCGCAGACAGGGGATAGCTGTGTTGGAGCGGTGGGTGTCTAAACCCTGAGGCTAGACCTCCCTCAAGCTGTGGAGTATTTTTGCTGCGCCATGATGATGTGAGCCAGTGGCGGATCCAGTAAGTTTTTCTGGGGGCAAAGGCGTTGCGCGCAATTTGGCAACAGTGTATTCTATCCATTTAAACTCATGTTAAAGATCGAATTCAGGGGGTGCACAGTGCACAAGGAAAATTCGATATATTTAATGAGTTTAAATGGAGCAGTTGCATTGTTGCCAGATGGCACGCGACGCTACTATCTCGGGGTAGATTCTCTCAATATTTACTCTCAAACTCAATAGATCTGTTCAATAAAATTTAAATTTGGCGGTCAAATGAGCAGGTTTTTAACAATGAGGGAGTCCCATCTTGTGACAGTTTACTCTTTGATTGAGTAGCTTTTTTTAGCATAGAGATAAAGTTGCGATTAGATGGGACCCTCCCATTGCGAGCCACTCATCAGTGGCGGCTCGTGCAATCTGGCAACCGTGCACTTTTGCCATTTAAACGTATGCAAAAAGATCGATACTAGGTGAGGCGCTACGCCTCACCAAGTAATCGATTATTTTACACAGTTTTAAATGGAGGAAATCCATTGTTGCCACATTGCACGAGCCGCCGCTGCCACTCATTCGACCGCCATCTTTGAATTTCGTTAACCCTTAACTGCGCCATGGCACCCCTGAGGCACAAAATATATTTCCTCCATTTTGAACTCTTAAAGTTAAAATATCATTTTTTTCCACGTCGTCATCCCTCCGGCACAAATCGAGGAAAAATTTCGATTTTTCACCGAAGTCTGATAAAGCAAGGCCCCACATTGGGGGCCATCTGAGCATTAGAAAACATATTTAACAATTTGACCTTGATTTTCTCCCTATACTGGCCCATGTTAAATTTAGTACTTTGTAGTTCTCTTGGGCGCAAGAATTAATGCTAGGAATTTTTTCATTATTTTTCCCTTTCATTTGGAGTTAAAATCAATTGAAAAATCATATTTTCGAACGAAAAAAAAAAAATCGCGCAGTAAAGGGTTAAACGTATTTATTGAATTTGTATAAGCCTAGGTTTCAAGAATTTTCAATACACTTTGCACTGTGATTTTTGCTTGATTTTCCCCAGGAAACAAGTTCCATGTACTCAGTTCCAATTTTCCATACGGGCATGGAAATAACTGTATAACTGTGATTTTCATGTAATAATAATAATAATATAATAATAAACCTTTATTTGCAATTTCACACATTTTTTACAATCCGTACAAATGCGTCAAACAAAAAACTACGTGTTCATATGATTACATACATAAATATACCTAGTATAATTATTACTAGTCTATGGTAGTGCATACGGACAACTCGCAATTAGACAATTGTGTAACTTTCTTTTAACATGTGCATTTGCCCTAGATAATTCTTTCAATTTTTTCGGTAGTTTATCGTAAATTTTTTTGCCTTTGTTTAGTAATCTATTTTTTTTTTTTTTTTCCATGTCCATATGAAAAACTCGGAATAGACTTCAAGGAACATTTTTACTGGGGTTACGTTGAAAATGACCCTTCATAAAGGACATTTCACTTCAGGAAGATACCCTGAAAGTTTCAGGCTGAAACACTCACAAATAAAGCCAGACATTGTGAAATACGAAACTTCCCGTAAGCCGCAATGAGTGCGAGTGAGGCAGATAGACGTATCATCACTCACGCTAAGCTTATGGCGAAATGAATTTCATAATTTACGGGCTTTAATTTAAACCAATTTTGCTCATTTCGGGCTCAAAAAATCCATAAAATTTTTTTGCAGGTGCTGACGTTATTGGATTTTGCGTTTTATCTATGGTTTCAGTTTAAAAGCAATAGTAAACGGGATCAATTTTCACTCGAGTCTAGTTTTTTCCCCCTTAAAAGCAATTATCAAGAATTATTTAACTGAATTTTTCTTTGGAGATATTTGATATTTTAGTTTATGTTTTAGCGACGCAATCCCTCACCAATTTTTTACAATTTTCTTCGATTCCGCTAGGTAATTTCTCACGTTCTGGGAAGTTCTTGGATCAAAAGGTAAATGAATAGAAAACGATTTGAATTTTCACATCTAACCATGATCGGATGCCCTATATCAGCTCATTTGTATCCTTAAAAAACAAAAAAACACAAAACGAAATAGAATTGTAGAGGAAATTCTAGCATCAAAATAATTTTGGACTAAAGAAAATTAGCGAAACAAGGCCCGCTCGCGAGAAGGAGGACAAGTAATACTCTGTGGACTCTTTTTTTTTTTTTTTTTTTTTTTTTTTTTTTTTTTTTTATCAAAATTGAAGTGACAAAGTTTCTTCATGCTACATTGTATACCTTTTTACTTCATGGACCAACAATCCTAAAATAGCCTGATAACAATATCGCAATTCCTTGAAATGTAGTAAAACATATCACATGACCATGACCTTATTCCAGTCTTAATCCCTAGGGGCTTAGTGGGTTGAACAAATGTCAGGAACCGAACCTCTAACCTTTTTTGATGTGTATGTACAATGTCGAACTTCATAGTTATAGCCCGCGGATAGATTGCAGGATTACAATAAGTTGAACTTATTTATGAGAAGGCAAACGAACAACCTAAGTGTTTTCGTAAGTTCCTTCAATTTTATGTCGTGCATAGTATAGACTCATTTCCCAACCCAACAGAAAGACGCTCGTATTGACAACAGTATACAACACACAGTGCACACTGCACAGTCGGCAAAAATAATCGGTTGACCCCTTAGATTTTGGCTCAGGTAGGTCACCTGCAATTCATAAAATTAATTGCAATAAGTATTGCCGGTTGCCTACTTGAACCAAAATCTACTGACAGTATGAGTCGACTATATCATTGAATGAGGCTCTTGCGAACTTTTGCTACACGGGATTGAAGAGTTGATTCTTGCATGAAAACCTGTGAAAATGACGATAAATACACTAAAAAATCAAGGAAGTCCCTCTCATAATGGAGCTTAATGGCGGTTCGACGCAGGTTTCGGGGGAGATTCCTATCTAAATTGAGACATACCTCTGTGTTTCCAAAGAGAAAGTGACATATTATTATAGATAGGAATCTCCCATGATATCTGCGTCGAGCCGCCATTACGATCTTGTCATTTAAGTATAGTTATGTAGGTTTATTACTGAATTTTAGACTTTCTCAGTGTGATTTTCGTAATTTTCGCTGGGTTTTACATAAAAATGGACAGTTTAATTGCTCACAGCAAAAGTTTGCAAGAGCCCCATTCGTCGACTGTTTTTGAAAAGCAGTATTGATGTGTTAATGCAGAGGAAGTCTAGCTGTTTTCTTTTGTGGGTATCCGTTTTCATCTCTTCAATTTTATTTGATTTTGGAATAGAAATATGCGTTTCTTTATTAAACTTTTAGGGAAAACTGTTCATGCAACTTGACAACCGTTGCTGTAGGGGATCCTAGCACTTGATGAATCGTATATACATTCATATACATAAAGCTTTTCTGCATATACTTATACTTATAATATGTTTGTGGTAGTTGAATCCCACGAGGCAAAACCACACCGCACTCGTTGACGGATTATAGTCCTCTCTTTTATTGCATTACTTTGAAACGCCTCATTTTTTCTCCGCTCACTCACACACACACACACACACACACACACACACACATAAATACACGCAGGCAAACACAAATACAATCTTCCTTTTCTCAATAAATGCGAATTAGAATCGTGGTTATTACTCTAGATTCACCCGGGTGGTATAATGTAATCACAGTCAGGGAATCGTTTGCTTCTCTTCTAATTGAAATCCTCACAAATTTGGCCGACACGACACGACAGTGGTGAGAAACTCGAGGAACATCAGACCCGTTGTTGGACATTCGCTTTTGAAAAATATTACCTCCATGAGCCCGAGCTGCTCTTTTGAACAAATTTAGGACAAATTTTGGTGTCAAGGGGAGTCGGTCCAGACCCTCTAGACCCCCCTCCCCTGGCTACGCCACTGGATAACACCAGTCTTGAAATTTCCTGAATCTTTCCTAACTATCCTATAAATTTATATGTATTCTAATATTTTGAATAATTTCTCCGTCATTTGACTAAACTTTACGCTTAGGAAGTATAGAAATTAAAGGTTTTCAACAGGAGTCTTTGAAGGCTCGTCTTTGCAATACCTGATGTCTGTTTTAATTTCATATCCTCCGCACGCTCTGCATCCAATCATGACCGAAAATCCATTCGAGTTGGTTTTAGTGTACGATCGCGACTGTTTGCGCTCGTCAAACGAAAGACAGCGTTCTCTCGCGGTTTAAAAACCAAGAAAGCACCAATTAAAGTGGTTTTATTTCGTCAAACGAACTGCTTCGTTTGATTGGAATATGAGCCACGTCAAGCCACTCAAACTGGCTGTTCCCGGTAGACGGCAAGCCCCAGGGAGCAATCCGATGGGCAGTGCGATGAGGTAAAGGGTGGAGGTACTTGGAGGTCGATGATCAAAATCTTTGACTCCGCGATGAAATTTGAGAGCTTTGTTCAGGTCGTTATGACTGTGAGCCACGCGCGCTTGCGATGCGAGGCGCGTGGTCAAGCGATTCTTCAGCGAAGATAGATTCCGGAATGCTAGGAATTTCGAGTGGGAATTTCCGTTGACCGTACGTTTAAGTTTTCAAGGTGGCTTAAAAATTGAGATATTTAATGGGAAGGGGGGGATAAACAACCTTTAATAGATGCGCTATGGGGGTCTGGGGGACACCCTCCATAGAGAGGGGGGTTGATTGATTGATTGATTAATACGTTTTATTTAAAGAAGCAAATTTAGGACCATGCATTCGACCCTCTTTGACATTTAACTACTGAATAAAATGCATTTACTGTAACACAATACATGATAATGAAAATAATCAAAAACTATAATTACTTCATTTTTTAATGCACCTTTAAAAATACCACCTATACTCGAGCGTATTGCGCGCGGAAGGGTGTAATTGGAGGGGGGGGTTGGCACTCCGACCCATCTTTTGGAAATGAAGTTTTTCGTCTGCGACATTAGGATCCGTTTGTTACAGGTGTAGGGGGTCCGAAAAGGAGGTCCAAGGATGACGACTAGAAAAAACGTAAGAGTCTCTAATCTGTATCGACCGATATTCGATAATAATCGGCGATCCTATCAAAAAACGAAAAATGAATCTCGTTGATAAAGTGCAACTGACAATGAGGTCATGGTCTTTTGCCTAGTAACTCTACATATATCGTAATTACAATCAAATGCGGGGTACTATATAGAGACCTCTCGACCAATATACAGGCATCCTCAAAATTGACCCAGAAATGTTGAGGATTTTGGGTTCTTTTATGTGATGGGGAGGGAGGGGGGGATTGCCTTGAGGATGTAAGCTAAAACGACAGTGGGGCTCTTGCAAACTTTTGCTATAGGGGATTGAATAGTAGATTCTTGGATAAAAACTTGTAAAAATGACGATGAGTACACTAAAAAATCACGTAATTCACTCTCAGAATCGGGTTTAATGGCGGAGAGAAGCAGGTATCATGGGAGATTTCTATCTAAATTGAGACATATATCTGTGTTTCCGTAGAGAAAGTGACATAATAGACAGGAATCTCCCATGATACCTGCGTCGAACCGCCATTGCCATATTGCCGTTATAGCAGTTATGTGAGTTTATTACTGAATTTTACACTTTCTTAGTGTGCTTTTCGTGATTTTTGCTGGTCTTTACATAAGATTTAACTATTTATTTGCTTACAGCAAAAGTTTGCAAGAGCCCCATTTCCCTTTGTAAAACACACTACCACAAACACTTCATGCAAAATCGAATTCCGAGCCATTTGAGGCCTTCCACTGTGGAAATTCCTTTTCACACGTACTCGTACCTACTTACAGTCATGCCGCATCGCGACGCGAGTGCAGCGTCGACGCCTGAATGCACCCGAGCCCCCTCTTTTTCGCATGATTCCTGAGTGCGGTGGCATTAGCGATGGTGTGTGTCCGTGTGTTTGTGTGTGTGTTTGTGTGTTTGTGTATGTGTATAACGATAGGTGGATGAGAGGAGAGGGGTCAACAGATCGGTGGCTACCGATTCTGCCGATTCCCGATCGAGAATCGTTTATTTTATTTTATTGGCAGGAACAAGAGCGCCGTACGATACGCCAGGCCGTGGCCGCGGTACCGACGAAGTCACCGCGGTCATCGCGTCGTCGCGTTGCCGGTCGACGGTCGGTCGCCGCTAATGACGGCAATAAACAAGGGATTGTCGCGGAAGAGGTGTTGCTTTTGTGCTTGCAGAGTTGCCGGCTTACAAAAGGGCTGATGCAATCCGGCTCTCTCCTCGAAATAAAGGGACAAAAAGTCAGAGGTGGCCCATGATCCTCCCAATTTAAACCCATGGAAAATAATCGATATGAAGGAGGTGCAATGCACCTTGCAATCAGGGCTGCCGTTTTGCGTAGAATCAATGCTATTTTTCTAGTCACCGATGATTCCACCGATTGAGAAAAGATTACACAGTTCAGTTCAGTGTATGACTGTAATGCACGGAAATACTCTGATCTGTAATCTTTCCTTAATCGGTGGAAACTCCGTTGATTAATTAAAATATCCGCAAGTTTTTTAAAGTCATCGACGACTCCACCGGTTGAGAAAAGATTACAGATGCGAGTATTTCAGTTTATCATAGTCATGCACTGAACTGAACTGTGTAATCTTTTCTCAACCGGTGGAATCATCGGTGAATTAAAAAATAGCATTGATTCTACGCAAAACGGCAGCCCTGCTTGCAATACCAAAGACCAGTGGTTGCCAAATCGCACGAGCCACCACTGCGCAAAAAGTCATTAAAAAGTTAAAGCTTGTATTATTCTCTTTACATTCTGATTTTTGCCATTTTTTGACGTGCTAAAGCTAAAGGCTGCCTAAAACAAAGGTTTAGCTTATCGAATATACTAATGTAGCAGAGTGGAACTATACTATTCGATACACATTTTGGACCGGCCAATAGCGGCCCTTCTTTTATCCAATCTACCGAGCTCATGAAAACGTTCAAATATCACTGTACTATAGTCAAAGATCGTCAAAAAGAGGCAAAAATTCAGATAGTCAATTTCTCATCAATTTATCATTCATAAACTTTCAACACCACAGTTTCACCCACAGAAAATACTTTCAACTTGTAATTTAAACCTAGAAATGTCACTAATTTATTTGTTTTTTGTTTGTTTGTTTGTTTTTTTTTCTTTTAATTTAAACTTTGAAGGTCGAACACGAAGTTTTTTGAAGACTTTTTTTGATCACTGATTTTGGGCCTTTTTTTCGATCTCAGCCCATAGTGCTCTGGGTTGCCTCTTTAGAAAAAAAGAAGAAAATCCCCAGTCTCCAGGTATCCCAGATAGCCCCTGAAAATACTCAGGGGGAAAAATTGCCAGACCTGACGACTTGACCTGATTCAGGCGACGATTGCAATTACGATACACTTTTCTTATTTAAAATAGTTGGAGAAGCGTTGATTTTGCAGTTTGCACATAGCTTAAAATTCAATTGTTAACGTAGAGATAGATTACTACTAAGGAGAATTCGCCTACTTTTCATTCGTTTCAATTGTAAATGAAGCGGATTTTTTCTAGGCATCTGACAACAGTGACTGCACCGGATTCGGTGTGGGTGCGCGACTGAAAGAAAGCGGTGTGGCGGAGGATCGAGATTTAAAACAAGCTTGCAGTCGCCGAGCCACGTGTAATTCACAAAAGGTAATGTGCGCCTTCAATTTCACGATGACACATCCCGCCTTGCAGGCGCCGTCTAAATAGCATCCGTTTCGAGGTAGAGAAACTGAACAATCTGTGTAAAAAACAAGTAAATTTGTCGAGCTATCGAAATGTAGTCCCAAGCTCTTGAATTCAATACAAAATTATACAAAAAACCACGATTATTTTGCAATTTTGCTTCGTCATTTGCTTATTAAGTATACCGCAGTAATAAGGTCGAACTTTTTTTTTAAAGAAGGATTGAAACAATAGTATTTTATTTTTTTATTCTTTGGATCAAAGAGTCCAGAGTATAAGAACGAAATGTCATTGAAACTCATTTTCGTTTATGGCCTAACGGAAAGAAGAAGGGGAGGCTCATACATCTCTCTCTCTCTCTCTCTCTCTCTCTCTCTCCCTCTCTCTCTCTCTCTCTCTCTTTCTCTCTCTCTCTCTTTCTTCCACTCATTAATTTGAATTTCTCTCCCACTCATGTATTTTCAAAATCTAGTGAACCGTCCACCTCTCAGTCCAAGAACTCCGACCAGGAAAACTAACGTGACGTGCATACTTTTTGTAAAGTTTTGTTTTGTTTTTGTTTTTTTTTTTTTTGGTTAGGATTTAGCATCTTCTTTGGAGTTTTTACAAATTATAATCACTTTAAAGTACGCGTGTGGTGGGATTTCCTAAAAAAAGTTGTTGAGAACAGAAAAAAACTCTAAATAAATTAATTCATATTGTTCACGGTTCATCATACTACTTCATATTTCATCACAGGGATAACTAAAACATGCGTTATACAATGTAAATACACGTTGTGCGGGATAGCACTCAAACTCAAACAGAATGCTGAATGACATGACGGTGAACGTTATTTGATGGGACAGTATAGACAGTTACACTTTGGACGCTCGTCCCTGTCCGCAGTTGTCGACTGACATGTCCTGACGTCTACCTAACGTCTGAGTGACGTCGACCCCTCGTCCCTGCATCATTGGAAAACCCCTATCTTTGTTAGTCATTCGGGAAACCCCGTCCAACCCATTCGATGTTTTGTTGCGTGACTCCCGAATCGATATACGTCTCCTCATATAGCGGTTTCTTGCGTTGAGTCATCGAGTGTTTTACTAACCCTTTTTAAAGATGAATATGAATGGTGCTCAAGTTCAAAAGTATATAAGTAAAAAAAAAAGGGACGATCGAGTGACGGTGCAGACTCCGCCCCTGGTTAAGAAGTTCCACTAATAATTTTCCAATTAAACTACATCAATTTCTACGGAGACTTCATCGATTTCCATGGATACTATATATCGACTTCCATTAAACTATGTATACGACGAGTTCCATTAGTGGTGACTCGTCCTATTTGGCAACCATGGTCTTTGTCATTTGAACGTATAAGAAAGTATCGATTTCTCAGGGATTCAGCGAATCATCTGAAGATCGATCAGTGGCGAAGCGTGAAATTTGGCAACAATGTATATTTTCTCCATTTAAATTCACCAAAAAAGTCGAACGCTCCAGTCATCGTCGATGACCAGGCATTTCGACCTTTCTAATGTGTTTAAATAGGGGAAAAGAAACGTTGCCAAATCGCACGCCTCGCCACTGAGATTATTTTATGCATATGTTTAAATGGAGAGAATCCGTTGTTGCTACATTGCACGATCCGCCACTGATAGTTCAATAAAGATAACATATTTGCATTTTCTGAAATCCAGATTTCACGAAGACTCCATATAATACTGCAGCACGATTGCGGGTGAAAATTCCTTATTGATATCAGCTTGATCGCGGAAAATCTGATTTTTCTGGAGAGTTAATTCAGTTAAGTTTTTGAACAGAAGAGTAGCCTAATTTTGCATTTAAGAAGGGCTTAATTTTGAAAATTTTCCCAGTCCCACCCTTCGGCACCCCCCCCCCCCTACGAAATGACAACTTGCCTCCCTCCCCCCATATTGAAATCCTGGGTGCGTCCTGAGCCAACCAAAAGCTCTACTATAAAGTCTTCTGCTGGGTTATTTTTTACCAAAAATTTTTCAGCGCTACCATCAAAGCGTTTTTATTAGTTTCTTCTCCATGCACTGGCCTATATTTAAATTGTCAGCTTAATAAACTTTATAGTACCTGATTGACCCCCATTAAAGCGCCCTTTTATGCACTGAAAAAAAATGAATAGTTAAAAAAGTACAGAACAAAATGATTTGCTAAATTAACCTATAATTTTGTCAAATTAACAACTCACATGCTAGATCAGCAATTCATTTTGTTAGCTTATAACAACCAACTTTGCCCAACCAACAAATCAAATAGTAAAAATAACAATTTTTATGCTGGAATAACAAATTAGTAAGTAAAATCAGCAATTCATTTTGCTGATATAACAAGCTGAATTGTTAGATCAACTAATTCGGTTAAGTTCTGTATTTTTTTTACAATTGAAAATTGCTAAATTGACAATGTCTATTTTGTTAAAAGTACACCATCATGTGGTTGTTTTAACAACTGTATTTTTGTGAACTCGACAAATAAATTGTTAACTTAACAAAAAACCCTGGTTGATTTAGCAACTTTCAATATTTGTTAAATCAGCAAATTTTGAATTGTTGCTTCAACAATTGATTTTTTTCAGTGTGACTATTGGATCCAACAATATTATGGTTTACTCATCAGTTAACTGACCGACCGGAAAAGCTGGTAATCCGTGGTCGTTTTAGGGAGAAGAAGAAGAAGAAGAAAAAAAAACTTACAAGATAGAAACTTGCTATCGCATATCGTGGCGCGGCTTGAAGCGTTATTAAAACGACGCCAACGCTGGAGAGTGGGTTTCACCCCCTTACGTAATGGCCCTTCGTCGGTTTAGAGAGCCCTCTATCTAAAGGTCACCTCTCTGAATCATATCCAAAGAAAAAGTCTCCACTGAATCATTACGAAACGCGATTGCCGAGAAAATATCACTCCTCAACATCCCTCCCTCCGCCCCACTCCATTTTCAGCTCTATTCTTATTTTTATTTCATCCCCTCTTCTTCTCCTTTTTTCACCTCATTTGTGAGAGCTACTCTGACTCTACTTGTGGATTCTGCTTGTGTATTCACGGCCGTTCTCTTAATTCTTGGAAATGGAGGAGCTAAAATTAAGGAACTTGTACTGTAACGGTGTCAGCGTAATGGGCTTGTTACAAACCTTCGCTACAAATGTGAATGCGTAGCAGTCGCCTCTTATGTAAAAGCCCAACGAAAAAGCCACAGTGACAACAAAAACTTCCGAAATCCACCGCTCAGTTCAAAGTTAGCTTTCATAAGCGCGAATGTAATGTCGCCGTAACGCGTAAGTTTCATAGCGGGGAGATTCCCCGGTCTTGATATTATTTATGTCACTTTTTACACACACCGACGAAGAAATGTTCATAGAGAAAGTGACAAATAAGTTGGGGGACCCTCCCCCCATCATACATTATTCATATCTAAAGTTTGGGCGCTATTAATATGTTATGAATCGTTAGAGGTCATTGGAATCACTCCGATGTGGTGGCTATGTTCATTCCACGAATCCCCTTCATCGAAAAAGAGAAAGTGGCAGATTTAAGAAAATAACCCCCCCCCCCCCCCCAATCATGGTAGAGGTCGTTTCAGAAGTGTAGGCGCACCTAGACCGATAATCTTTGGAATTTTTCAGCATTTCTCTCATTTTGCTCACCAGACGAAAATTAATGACGATGAATTTGGAGAGTTAATAGATTTTCATTGAGGAGCTCTTTAAAATCAAAAGTTTAAAATCGGAGGCAAGCTTTTTTTTTTGATTTGAAGGAATGAAAATCGATCAAATTCGCCGAAGAAGAAAATTTTTTTTTTTATCTAATAGAAAAAATAAGGGATACGGTACGAATAAAAATATAAATAATGTATCAAAGAAGACAGTAAATTGATTGAACCAAAGGAAAAACTGACTTCTGACGTCTCGAACACCGCACCAAACCGTCTATACACTATATACATGGCAATGGCCTTGCAAGTTCTTTCCTCCTACTCTCGCTGTAGTAGTCGGTTCTTGCCTTGCGCTTCGCTCCGGCCGATCCGCGTCTAACGCGACACACGGCGGCATGGCATGCCATGGCATCGGCAGCACTGACCGCGAGACTGACGTTTGATCTCGGCTCCGCTCGGCCGCGGTTTGATCCAGAGCCTCGGAGGCTGCGAGCCGAGAGCCGACTGCTGGACCACTGGACCAACCAACCAACCATAGTCCACCATCCTTTCCCGCAGTCTTCAGATCGTTAGGGGACTCAAACGTGTATAAAACGTGAGCGGAGTGAGGTTAAAGTCCTAGGCTCGAGTCCAGGGTTGCCGAACGTCATGACTCCACCGGTTGAGAAAGTATTTATATCACAGAATACTCTAATCAGAACGGAAACTCTAATTCATTTTGAAACATTCTTTACTTCGGGCCGCCATGTTTGAAAGTGAGTATCTTCGGCAATCTTCGGCAGATCTTCGGCAACTGGCCGAGTTGTGATTGGTTGTATAGCCTGAAAAAGCATGTCCGCCATCTTGAGAAGTGAGTAGGCACAGTTGCCAGTTTGTGCCAGTAAATTCCAAATCTTGTTTCCATTGGCTCTTATGGGAGTTTCTCTTCTGATTGTATTATTCTGTGTTTATATTAACTCACAATCAGTTCAGTTACACGGAAAAAAAAGATTAGTGAAAGTAACTATACAGATACCTGATTTTGGCACCTGCTAGACGTTATGGTAAACTTGACTAGAAGTACGGTACATTTACCGATACTTTGAGTCGACATGCAATCAGGTAACATCACCTAGTACCTAGTCAAAACATAGTATACTTCTGGTTAACATTACCATAACATCTAGCAGGTGCCAAAATCAGGTATCCGTATGGTTATTTTCACCGTAGTTTTTTTTCCGTGATAGTGACTATTAAAACCAGAGACAAATAGAGACGGAGCACTACGCTAAAATACATAGAGAGGATTTGAGGCACTCTGAATTTTCGGGGATTCAACAAAATAACATGTAAAACATCAGTCAACACCTTGCGATGTCGCACGGTGTTGAACGGTGACATTCGGAAAACACGGGGGGGATAGGCGGGAAGTGAAGAGGAGGGTGCTCACCGGTCACCATTCAACACCATGCGATGTTGACTGTTGTTTTGTTGAATCCGCGAAAATTCAGAGAGCCTCTGCGGCAGCCAGTTAGTGCTCCGTCTCTATTTGTCTCTGATTAAAACACGAGAATACGCTCATCTGTAATCTTTCCTCAACTGGTGGGTCATCACTGACTTTAAAAAAAAAAAAAAAAAAAAAAAAAAAAAAAAAAAAAAAAAAAAAAAAAAAACTTGCATGCATTTATTTTAAAAATGGGTCTGTTGCACACGTCTGCTACAGCGTTTTAAAGTATCAATTTCTGAGTAAAAAGCCGAGAAAATAACAATGGCAGCATCAGAAAACACTAAAATGCAGTAATAAACTCACAAATTGCGAAAAACACTAGACACTATTCACCCCTGTATCTTTCCACCACGTGCACGATATTTCGCGAAATTAGCGCGGCACGTTCAAATAATCACGGCCGACTGTCATCACAGCTGACTTCATAAACAAATAAACAGTAAATACTGACAGTGTCTGTTCGAATTCCTACATCTCAATATCCTCAATTCCTCACAAAAGGTTGTGAAAGGTACGGAAACCGATATTTGTGTCGAAAACTTATCAAAATGAAACAATAACACACTGGAGTTCCAAGGATGATTCCAACTTCGATCATCATGCTTGAAACTCCTGTGTGTTATTGTTTTATTTTGATAAGTTTTCGACACAAATATCGGTTTCCGTACCTTTCACAACCTTTTGTGAGGAATTGAGGATATTGAGATGTGGGAATTCGAACAGACACTGTCAGTATTTACTGTTTATTTGTTTATGAAGTCAGCTGTGATGACAGTCGGCCGTGATTATTTGAACGTGCCGCGCTAATTTCGCGAAATATCGTGCACGTGGTGGAAAGATACAGGGGTGAATAGTGTCTAGTGTTTTTCGCAATTTGTGAGTTTATTACTGAATTTTAGTGTTTTCTGATGCTGCCATTGTTATTTTCTCGGCTTTTTACATAGGAACTGATACTTTAAAACGCTGTAGCCGAAATGTGCGACAGACCCATTTAAACGGCGATTCCACCGATTGAGAAAAGCTTTCAGATATGAGTCATAATATGAACTGAACTGTGTAATCTTTCTGCCTCCGTTAGAACTATATCGCTGATATGAAAAATGCCATTAAATTTGCGCAAAACGGCATTCGGCGGCACTGCGCTCGATTCACGCAAAATTTAAATCCGGCAACGTTGTATCAGTTTTATTATTTACTTATTTAAGAAATGGAGCAAACTTACCTTCAAAACGGTCTGCTGTCTGGTGAAAATTTCGGCTTTTCAGAGTAAAAAGTCCGACTTTTGAATATTGCGAAATGGTAACCTTATTACACGATGATTTTTTTTGAATTGTTTAAAATACACATGAACTTAAAAGGAAAATTCTTCTAGAATCACTAGAATAATTCTCCATAATTCTCACAGTTGAAAAGGAAAACCCCTCCGAAATTACCAGTAGTAACAGCCCCATTCTGTAATTTTTTAGTGTACTCATCGTCTTTTTTACATGTTTCTATGCAAGAATTAACTCTTCAATCGTCTGTGGCAAAAGTGCCACATTCTCGCCAAGAGGCAACCCTGGTTCCGTCGAATCATCTTCACAGCGCGGCGCACAGTGGAAGGAGTCAATGGAAGAAGCCGGACACGTCGTGGCAACTTTAAATTCGTACAGTAGCGCACCGAGAGATTCTTCATCTCTCTCTTTTCTCCATTAAGAAACGTATGTTAGAGAAGGATGGACAAGGGGATAAAACCCCCTCCTTCTGTCCTTTTCGTACTCATACATTCAAATGGGAAATGAGAGAGATGGAAGATATCCTGGTTGCGCCAGTGAATTCGTATATATCTTTATTAATACTCAACGTAAAGGTTTGAAAGTGGTTTCATTGGATGTATTGTTATATGTATATTTCCTACATGAATCACCCTTTACAGTTTGTTTTCTGACTGTGAAAACATTCAAATTTATATTTTTAGCCATTTAATTCATGTCCAGTGGTGAGGCGTGGAATTTGGCAACAATGTATTTTCTCCATTTAAATTCACCAAAAAAGTCGAACGTTTCAGTCATCGGCGATGACCAAGCACTTCGATCTTTCTAGTGTGTTTAAATGGGATATATGAACGTTGCCAAATCGCACGCCTCGCCACTGTTCATGTCCTACAAGGAAAAAAAAACTACGGTGAAAATAACCATACGGATACCTGATTTTGGCACCTGCTAGGTGTTATGGTAATGTTAACCAGAAGTATACTATGTTTTGACTTGGTACTAGGTGATGTTACCTGATTGCATGTCGAATTTACTCAAAGTATCGGTAAATGTACCATACTTCTGGTCAAGTTTACCATAACATCTAGCGGGTGCCAAAATCAGGTATCCGTATGGTTATGTTCGCTAATCTTTTTTTTCCGTGTATTTACTCGCTCCACACTCCACAGTGCGGCGAAGCGCACTCCAGTCCATGCAAGTCGTCCAATTCCGAGACTTATCCGATCCGGAGGACCATTTGAACGACCGTCATTACCGCTCGCTGTCCGTCTACCGATCTTTTCTTATCCGCTGAGTGCCTCTGCGGTCTGCATCCATCCAGTATCCAGTCCCCAGCCTCCGCCTCCGCAATTAACCGGACAAATTGCATAATAACTCGCCTCGGTGCGCGGTGCACGATGCTCTCTCTTGATTCTCTTATTATTTTCTTGAGTCCGCGAATGCGACTTACAGATCTGATTATTTAATATTTTCGCGCTGTGGAGATATGCAACGATGCCAAGGACATATCATATCCACTGCACTTCAGACGCGTCCGCGCTTGCATTCAACGCGCTGTATCATAGCTCAATTCAGATGCGGAGGGGAGGAGAGGGTCGACCGTAATCTTTGATAGTATCCGAAAATTGATTTTATTGTAAGCGTATCAGTCAAGGTGTATGGGTTCTTCCATATTGTAGATGTATCAAACAATAACAATATTTAGAACATGTTTGATATATCTATAGATGATTATAAATGAAAGGGGCAACAGATGATAATGACTGTAAAAATAAATGCTTACCTCAACTATTCTTTGCAAAATAATAATAAACTAAAATTATTTAAAAAGTAAACTACTAATTAGTTGTCAACTCTTACTCCTTATTTAGTTAATATTTCGTCTTCTTTAGTTCCTTCTATTTTTTACAAGGTATATGGAAGAACAGGTATGGACAGGAGGCGGAGCCTATCTCAGTAGGTGACGGCATAACGTCACAGATGTTCTAGACGGTCGCGAAAAAATTCGCCTACCGTTCCAATCTATCTCACTCACTCTCCCGTGATTCCCATCTCTCGCTACTGCAGTAGGTGACGGCTTCGTCATCGCCAAAGCAAGAGTGTCGTCATCATTTGGCGGGAAAACTCGAAAGCCCCTTAAACCCCGCCTCTGTCCATACCTGTTCTTCCATATATCTTGCGTATCAGTATCATTTGAGCCACAGTACAATCAACAGGTTAGAGATTAATATATGTAGCCGTGGCGTAGCGTGCAATTTGGCAAACGCTGTACTGAGTCCATTTAAAACCATGTCAAAGGTCGAATTCGAAGGTGTTCGCCGAACAGCCAGTAGTTCGATCTTTTTCATGGGTTCAAATGGACAAACTGCAACGTTGCCAAATTGCACGCTACGCCACTGCCCTGTAGACCTGCAAGAACTACGACTTTCAAAAGAAAGTATCTTGGTAGAAATATTCATTCTTCCATTCCTCTAGCAGTTTTAAACAGGTTTTTAGTTTTCAGGTAAGGTATTCCAGAGTCTAACAGTATTGCCACTTGATAGTATGTCTTAAAAATCTAAAATTCTATGAAAAATAATGGACAGCATAATCAAGGACTGTTGGATGAGAGAACTTTCTTTTGAATATCAAAGGACATGCTATTCTACCCATTTTAGGAAAGTGAGGCAAGTCAGATGTAGAGTCCCTGTATATCAAAGAGTCTCGACACGTGAAGAAGAAATCCAAGGAGGCGTCCACTCTGATTGGTTCGGTTCACCGAGAAGGCGTGTACGTCTCCTCGTAGGGGTGTTCTAACGGTTCTCTTATGGAGAATAACACAGAACGCCTCCTTGAGCTCCGTGAAAGCCTAAAATCTAGCAGCCAATCAGAATCTATACCCCGTTTGGCGAGACTCTTTGATATACAGGGACTCTAGTCAGATGGGTTAATTTTTGTTCAAAACAACAGCCAACAATTGGCACTGTTGAGAGGTGAGCAGTGCTCTAATCAAAAGCTACCTGAAATTTCGGCTTGGAGTCAAATTTCGATTAGTTGAGGTGTTTATAGTTTTGAAATTATCAATCGGATTATCAAAATAATAGTAATAAAAAATTTCAGTAAGATATTGAATCTCTCATGGAAACATTAATTCCAACCATGATAAAAACCTAACCTTAGTCCATTATTGAACAGTAGAGGTGACTATCTGCCGTTGTTTTGGTTAGTCCCGACAAAATCCCGATGTGTTGAATTGGAATCACACTACCCGCAGGAAAGGTTTGGGGGAGAAATTCGCACCAATAATGGGTCTGTAGCAAACTTTTGCTGCGACGATTAAGAGAGTTTCAACTAATGTAAAATCGCCTGAAAAGTCCATTGGTGGCATCAGAAAGTCCTAAAATGCAATAATAAACTCACTAGAGGCGTTTAATGAAATCCAAGATGGCGGAGAAATATCGAGCAATTAGTATACATGCACCACGAACATCCAAGGATAGCCAACCTCACAATATCGATCACAACCAATCACAACGTAAAGAAACACATAACCTCTACCTCCAGTGAGGTTGTCAAAGTTGGCCATCCTTGGATATTCCTAGTACATGCATACAAATTGCTCGATATTTCTCCGCCATCTTGGATTTCATTAAACGCCTTTTGTGAGTTTATTATTGCATTTTATGACTTTCTGATGCCACCAATAGACTTTTCAGGCGATTTTACATAAGATTTAACACTCTTCATCGTTGTAGCAAAAGTTTGCAACAGACCCATTAATAGTCATTCATTTTCAAGAGGTGAAATAACAATAACTGAGTTAATCTTTGAAATTCTATCATATGCCTGAAAACAAAACTCATTGAATTTTTCATTTGGAAGGGGGATGGTCATTGGTCAGTATTAAAATCAACGGACGGTGAGGTTGTGGATGCCCGATACAAACGTTTGAATAAAAGTAATTGCAGAGTTACGGCACCAACTTTGACAACTTAAGCAATGGCCAATGTCGTGAGCGAGCGGGACGTTTTCGTAGTTTATAAGGAAGCGGTCCTTTTTGTCAAAATATTCATTAATAGACGTTTTCCTGTTCTAGCGGGCGGCTAAAAATAATTTATAATTGTTTATTTTCTAAATTTTCCTTGAACTCTCGTGAACTTTCCTCAAATGACGTGTAGAATACCATTCTATAGAGGCAGGCGGTAGCAGCCGGCGATGAACAATCGATTCGTTTCTTTACAATATGGAAGCATTCATGCAAAATCATCTACTTATTATTTTGAGATTTTTTTCAGTCCTGCATTGAATCTGCTGCGTCTAAATAGTATGTTTAAAGAAAATATATAGGACTAGATACAATTTACAGTGATGGCATTAGAATGTGATTGATGCAAAGCTCCATAATGCATATGTCATTGCCAGTGGCATGGCGTGCCGTGGCGTTCAGTGGCGAATCCAGAAAAATCTGGAATTTGAAGCGTCGCAGGAGGCAATTTTTGGCTATTTTATATGATGAAAAAGGCAGGATTTAAGGCCTCCGGGGGGGGCGCCCCGTGTCCCCTGAAACCGCTACTGGTGTCGTTGCATGTTGTTCATCGAAACTCATGTTAATGATACAACTATGGAAGACTTTGATGAGAACGTCCTCAAATTTGATCTTCGGCATGTAAGTTTAAATATGAGGCATTTCAACGTTGCAAAATTGCACGCAACGCCATGCCATGGGCACGTTTCTTTGTATACTCTTCAAGGCAGCAGGGAAGTGGGGGCAAAGAGGAACGCAGCCCCCCTCCCCTCCTTGTCCTTCCCCCTCCCCAACCCCCCATTCCCCCACGCCCACGCCCACGCCCACGCCCTCGCCTTTCAACCTCACCCGCTCCCCCCTCCCTTCCAGCTATTCCACTGGGAATTCAGAACAATTAATTACAACTTCACTATAAAAATAGAAGGAACGAAAGAATACGAAATATTAACTAAATAAGGAGTAAGAGTTGACATAAACTTTATTATTAGTTTACTTTTTAAATAATTTTAGTTTATTATTATTTTGCAAAGAATAGTTGAGGTAAGCATTTAATTTATTTACAGTCATTATCATCTGTTGCCCCTTTCATTTATAATTATCTATAGATATATCAAACATGTTCTAAATATTGTTATTGTGTGTTACATATCTACAATATCTTAAAATTGTACCATTAGGAAGGAAAAAAATCAATTTTTTTTCGGGAAGGGAAGGTCCCCTTGACCTGTCTATTACTTTGTAGTACCCCCCAGACCTTCTAGTCACTGAGGTTCAACAATTTAACCCCCCCCCCCCCCAACGATAATTTTTCTGCGGGCGCTCATGTATATTCCAAATTGACGGGTTTTAAGCCGACATTTGGCCACACTGCTTCAATTCAAAAAGAACTGCTGTTAAGGGATCAGCATAATAATTGTAGCGGCGGCTCGTGCAATCTGGCAACAATGGATTTCCTCCATTTAAAACTGTGTAAAATAATCGATTACTTGGTGAGGCGCAGCGCCTCACCTAGTATCGATCTTTTTGCATACGTTTAAATGGCAAAAGTGCACGGTTGTCAGATTGCACGAGCCGCCACGGAATAATTGTAATGTACACGTGCGCCACGCGTGTGTATAGACTAAGATTAAATAACTGACTGATGGAGGATGCAACAGCTTCGGAACAAAAATAATTGATTGTAAATTATGGTTTCACAAACATCCGTTATAAAACGTCCTAAAAAGATACTTGGAGAGTGAGCAATAAGAAAAAAAAGTGAAGGAAAAGAAAAAAAAACCTAACCATATATGTGACTTTATGAGTTTGAATATGGGAAGAAAATGTTGAGCTTTTGAAAAAATGATCTTCACCGATGAGGAGCTTGCAGTTGGGGCTCGGCAGCGGGTGCGTGCTAGCTAAAAATGACTGATAATCTTCTGGGTTGTACCCAAAGGAGATAAACTCCATAGTATAATCCGTCTACGAAATACATCTCCATTGTCTCATTTCTTCTTACCGCCTTCGCGTTTCAAAAAGACAGACTGATAAGTCCAATGATGAGATTAACGACCTCTCTAGGATGTCCTTATTTCTGTAGAAGAGTTGAGCTATCTTTTTACATAGAAAGCTCCATTCTCAGAAATTCCTTTTTTCATTAGTGTTTCGGCAAGAAAAACACAAGGAAAACACACACGGAAAAAAAACGACCGGTAGAAATTTACCATCTGCATAAAAGACTGGTAGAGTTTACCATCTGCATAGCTGGTTTTGGAGTCTGCTTACCAAGAATGGTAAATTTTACCAGCATACGGTAAATGCAACATATCTACCTTGTGGTGAAATGTACCGACATAGGTTATCTTAATTTACCACCAGATACGTTGCATTTACCATATGATGGTTAGATTTACCATACTTGATAGCAGACTCCAAAATCCAGCCGGACATACTATAAGTCGTTGAGGCGTAAAAATCGTTCTGGACACGATCAGGATGGGCGATATGAAGACACTAGTACGTGAACATGTTCTGAACGTGTTCTGAACGTACTCCGAACGTGTTCAGAGCATGAATAAGGGATATGTTTCAGACACACCCCTGCTAAAAATTTACCTTGACTTTTTCCATGACTTTTTTCCTTGCATTTTTGGGGAAGGAAAAATGGGACGGAAAAGTTTCCTTGGTGGGGCACGGAAAGATTTCCTTGGTGGGGCATGGAAAGATTTCCTTGGTGGGGCACGGAAAGATTTCCTTGTCGGGGCATGGAAAGATTTCCTTGCTCAGGCACGGAAATATTTCCATGAACAATTTCCTTCCTTTGGCACGGAATAATTTCCTTGCTGGGAATGGAGAGATTTCCTTGCTTGGCAAGGGAAGCATTCCATGCCTTGTAAGGAAAAGTTCCATGAAAATTAACGAGTCGTACTCACAAGAAGTCAAAATAATAACTCATCCATGCAAAAATCAATCATTATACAGTAAAATCACTCACCGAATTCGACAACAACCTGAGACAGATGAGGGCATTTCACTTCACTTACAATGAAAACATGTTTTTCTCAAAGCACTAAAACTATATCACAATGCTGAATAATAAACTTAGTAGATTTCAAATCTCCGCACGATTCAAAATTGCATTACGTAGATGCTATGCTGAATTTTATCTGGCTAAGTCTAGCAGACAAATTCACTGCACTGCCAGAAACTTGGATAGTTCCGTACTATTTCAGATACGACTACTAAAAACACGATAGGAATTAAAAGAAGAGGACCCGTGGTTTTTAGAAAACTTGAACTTTGATGCGACACCTGTCAGGACTAAATCTATCTTCTTTTTGGCACAGCCATTGCTACTTTGATGATTTGTGATGATTGAAGGCTTTTCTGACGTAAACCTATGACGACAAGACTCAGAACCTTTCACAAGTTGTATGTTACAGGTATTCAACAGAAAAGAACTGGAACGCTCCATCAAGCTTTGATCTGAGAACATCAAGACTCTGGAAAACATAAAA
This sequence comes from Trialeurodes vaporariorum, assembly GCA_011764245.1. Lineage (NCBI taxonomy): Eukaryota > Metazoa > Arthropoda > Insecta > Hemiptera > Aleyrodidae > Trialeurodes > Trialeurodes vaporariorum. The sequence continues at coordinate 8,534,939 of VMOF01000001.1, forward strand.
TCTCAGATTAATTTCAGTGTACAAGATACGACATAAAAAGCAATTTGAACCAATTTGAGGATCAGGTCAGCTGAAAAGAAGTGTCAATTCCAAAATCTTAGTTAATTCACTGCTCACCAATGTGTTACAATGCATTTTTGGAAGCTCAACGCTGCTTGTCAGGATCTGATACTCTGAATGATTCTGTTATAATAGACGGTTTTGATGCGGCCATACAGCAGTCAACGGTCAGCCAACAACGCACTCAAAGGTCATAATTAGCTGTGAAACAGCTCCCGTAAAGTTATCTAAACTATCTCTCTCCCCTTCATTCTCACTCTCACATGACTTTCAGATGTATCTCTATCTCTTGAGTCAAATTTTACAGTCACGACCTTATTCATGGCAAATTTTCTTATTTTTATAAATATTTTTAATTATTTTTCTTTTTTTGTTGAACTGCAATAAAATGACTCAAGAAATTCAATTCTACCAAAAACTTTAACAAAAAATATCTCTGGTAGTAAATGATTTTGCCAATGAGAGTGAGATAGTAGTACATACATAGGATTTAAGTGCGAGACAGAATGAGAATGAGAAAGATAGAGTGAGAGAGAGAGAGAGAGAGAGAGAGAGAGAGAGAGAGAGAGAGAGAGAGAGAGAATGAGAGAAAATAAGAGGGAGAGAGAAGGGAGAGAAGAGAGAGAGGAGGTGGAGAGAAAAAGAAAGAGAAAAGGGATAGGGGAAAGATAGAGAGAGAGTGAGGGTATGGGGGAAAGAAAAGGAGGGAGAGAGAGGAAGGGGAACAGAGAAAGGAGATAGTTTGGGTGCAATTCAGAGACTTTTCTCAAGATATCCTTGACTTGGCTTGAATTGAGAAATACTCGAGTCAGGACAAGTCAATCGAGGAAAATTGCAATTCAGATGCACTCACCATAAATGAGGAATTCTTGAGATAGCTTGAGTTTCGTTCACTTCTAATTACCGCCTTGAAACTTATCTTGAAAGGAAAATCATATGTTATAAAGCAACTCTGAAATGCCAATTCATAGCACATCTTGCTAGATAATCCTTTGAAACATCCTTGAGAAATCTCAGAGTCAAAAAGAGACCCAGCACGTGCTATGCTTCCCATGTAATGAAAGTCAGGCAAGTAAAATGGGTTCATTTTTATCCGGGGCTCAACAAAACAACAGCCAACTGTCACCTAATGTCGAGTGGTGAACATTTGTCTAATAAAAAAATCTTCAAAAGGACGCCAATTTAAACAATAAAGAAAACCTAACCTATGTTCATCACTCTACAGTAGGCAACTGTCGGTTGTTGTTTCTATGAGACCCGAGGACCCCACCAAATTTAGGCATTAAAATTGGTCTCTTACTTGTCTTTGGGAAATCTCAAAGCGATTTTATTGTTCACGGTACATCTGATTAGCAAGTTGACTAGAAGACGGGTCATATTTAAGCCAAGCCTTGGAGATCTCACGTAAAGTCTCTGAATTGCACTGTTTGTATAGAACGCTCCACAAACTTTATCACCGTATGACATCATCGCTAAAACCGTCTATACGTTTCAGGTAATTGCAAAGCAAGAATATGGATGAAAACATACATCAAATAGCAGAACATAAGCACGGTGCCTTTTAAGGTGAGGAGACTTCCACAATTCAGTTAAAAAGAATTGACGACGATAGTGATCTTTTGTCGACAACTCAAAAATTTGCTAACCTACAGCAGATGCAGTTTGAGTACCAGGTTCTGAAAGGTGGTGGTGTTTGCTTTCGAAGCGCATTAAAAGGCATCAGTGAGCGCGGTTATGTAGTGTGATTCATGGCTAATAAACCACTCACTGATGGGCTTACATGCAATTCAGAAGCAGGTACCACTGCTCGGAACCCGATAAGTACTCAAATTACTTCTGCTCAAACATAACCTAACCTAAGTAGGTACACAGAGAAGACTTCATGAAAATTGAGCACTTTAAGATGAGGAAATTGGGAAGGCTCAGATATTTGTCACAGAACACATTAGAAATATCTTGATCAGGAATTCATCAGTTTGTTCCTCAAATGAGTCTAGAAACCAATAATAGTCAATTGCTGATGATCTCGACAGTTACAGGTATGTACTTACATGACAAGAAATGAGGAACCTTACAAAGACTTGACTGCAGAATGAAGAGTGGATTAGATTCAGGCATAGTAGAATAAATACGCGGGATCTTAGAATAACTTTGAATCAGAAGTTGGGAGCCTTTCAGGTGAAAATAACTGGGAATAGACGGGATAACACGCATCTTTCCATTCCAATGGAAACAGTTGAGCAGTTGATGATCAGAACAGGACCAAATACACACTCACACAAGCATACATACGAAAGGACAGAAACACGTCTGGGATTGGCCGGCAGTTTGAATCTGTCCAATCAGCGGTCGCGTACCTACTTGCGGAGACTCGCGCCACTCGCGGAGAGTCTTGAATGATCGTATGTCACGTGACTCACGAATTTGTAAACAATAACAACACATCGTGCAAATATTCATTATTCGTGCTTCCGTTTACGTTTCTGCCTTAATTACTTAATTGTACTGCTTTATTACCGTTTTGGAATTCGGATGTGCGGAGTGAGTATGTGCTCTCAAGTGATTCAGTTGTGTCGATACTACTCAGTGCTCAGATAAATCAATTACTGTATGAGATCAGCAAGGTTTGGAGTATGAGAATGCTGGAGCCCTCTGCACAAAATATCATTAGCCTTTGCAACCAATTTTTTTAAGTCTACCCACCTCGAAAGGCCTCATTCATGCCTGTATTCTCCTAATTGATTACTGTTTTCTTTCTGATTATTGCTTTGCAATTACCTGAGACTTGAAACCAATTATGTCACCTTATGTACTTACTTACAGTGAAATTAATATGAGGTCTCATAATAGCCTCGTTTATGCGAGCATCTCAACCCGGGTTCTAGAACCCGAGTTCAGCTGATAGTTCTCCAATAGGAGCTAGAGATTGCATTCCCATTCTTTCTTGTTGAATTCCTGTAACATACAACTTGTGAATGACTCTCACATATCATCGTAGGTTTATGTCAAAAAAGCTTTCAATCATCACAAATTATTGAGCTGTAGCAGTCGCTACACCGCAAAGAAGCTGGACTCAATCTTGACTGGTTTTGGCATCTAAATTCAAGTTTTCTAAGAACTGTGTGTGTGTCCTCTAGTCCTCATACGTACTGCATTTAGTGGTCGATCGTATCTGAAATAGTAAGAAATTATCAAACACTCTAGAGCTGCAGTGAATTTGTCTTCTCTCCTTATCTCGATGAAATTATGCTTACGAGTGCCATTTTGAGCCGTGCGGTGATTCATATCCTTCAATTATGTTTACTTCATGTAATAGTTTTGGTGCAACGTAAATAAAGTGAACGACTGGATCCACCTCACATCCAAAGATCTCAGATTGTCATTTTCAAATTCGGTGAGTGATTTCTCTTTCTAATGATTTGTTTTTGCATGCAAAATTTGTCATTTTTTTAGAGCTATGGTCATAGAAGAGTATATAACTGAAGACAGGCAAATCCTGTAAAGCAAAAAGCTAGGGCGCTCAGTGAGTTACTCTGATCTACTTGCATTAACGAAAGAGGTCGATTAGCAAAGTGAGCACATGCAGCGCACATTTTTCCATCAACAGAGAGGGAGGGAGAGAGGGAGAGAGAGAGAGGAGAGAGAGAGAGAGAGAGAGAGAGAGAGAGAGAGAGAGAGAGGAGAGAGAGGGAGAGAGAGAGAGATAGAGAGAGAGAGAGCAAGAGAAGAGGGAGAAAGAAAGACGAAGAGAGAGGGAGAGGAAGAGTGATGGGATGAGGAAGGAGAGAGAGAGAGAGAGAGAGAGAGAGAGAGAGAGAGAGAGAGGAGAGAGAGAGAGAGAGAGAGAGAGAGAGAGAGAGAGAGAGAGAAGAAGAAGGGGAGAAAGAAAGACGAAGAGAGAGGGAGAGGAAGAGTGATGGGATGGGAAGGAGAGAGAGAGATTAACATTTCCAAGAAAAGAGAGTGGCTGACTTAGTTTAAGCATTTGTGGTCAATTTGGGTTCAAGACTCTGAGCGAATAGATTAATTTTCTAGTACAACTGCAACATATAATGTATGTAAGGTGTTCTAAGAGTTAAATAAATGATTTTGTATACTTTCTCAAAAAAAAAAAATATTCAAAGATGAATGATGAATATGCTGCGCATAAAAATCCAGGAGGAATACAAACTTTGTTAAATCTAGTAATAAAAAGGAATTAATTTTGTTGCGATTCTGAAAAAATGTAAGCAGATTATTGATTCATTTTGGCAGAACATTGGTGCAAATCAGTTTGCTGGGTTCTGATAAAATTCATGTGGTTCAACATAATACAGTGGAGCCAGTAAATTGGCTTTATCTGTTCTGACATATATTTTTTGGTAGATCAAAAGATTTTAGTAGACCCAGTATATTGGCTATGTTGGCTCCGACAAAACAATTTTGGTGGCACCACCATAATTTTTGAAGGTATCGACAAAATTTGGTGGACACCAATGATGTCCACCATTTTTTGGTGGAGCCAGTATATTAGCCATGTTGGCTCCGACAAAGTTTTTGTCGGTCCGACAAAATAATTTTGGGGGCACCACCATAATTTTTGATGGCACCGACAAAATTTGGTGGACACCACCATTGTCCTCCATTTTTTTTTGTCGGACCATGTCGGTCCATTTTTTATTGGGGGAAATCGTTGTACATACGTGTAGAAATATTTCCACATTCATTGGAAACTTTCCGAGCTTGAGGCAAATAAGATGGATTTCATGTTGGGCACAAGTAGCGGTTTTGTTTTCCCTAATATCATTTATGTATCACCCAAAAGCAAGTATTCAGAAAACTTTCAAACCTCTTGAAACATATCTCCGTGGTCTTTTTCCATTTCCTTGCCTTGTGCTAAGATCTCAAGGAACTGTCTCCTTTTCCTTGGAGGTTTCCATGGTATGAAAAAACTTCCATGGAAGCAAAGCAAGGAAATGGAAAAATTTCCTTGGATGAAGCTAGGAAGTGGAAAAGTTTCCTTGGCCTAGGCAAGGAAATGGAAACATTTCCTTGGAAGGTGCAAGGAAGTGGAAAAGTTTCCTTGGCCTAGGCAAGGAAATGGAAACATTTCCTTGGAAGGTGCAAGGAAGTGGAAAAGTTTCCTTGGCCTAGGCAAGGAAATGGAAACATTTCCTTGGAAGTGAATCAAGGAAATGGAAAAATTTCCTTGGCCCAAGCAAGGAAATGGAAAAGTTTCCTTGGCCTAGGCAAGGAAATGGAAAAGTTTCCTTGACTGAAGCAAGGAAAAGGCAAGATTTCCTTGCCAAAAAGCAAGGAAATGGAAATATTTCCTTGCAAAAGCATGGAAATAGTTCCATTTCCTTGCAAAAAGTCAAGGTAGATTTTTAGCAGGGACACTTCTGTGTCAACAGCCTGATCAGGCTGCGCTCAGAACACGTTTCGTGTCTTCACATCTATCTTATGACCGTGTCCAGAACACGTTCTTTCTCTTCAGTTTTGAAGCTCTGATTAGGTTCTGCTCTTTGAAAATCGAGTCAACGTCTCTAGCAGTCATTATTTGGGAGACTTAAATGAATTTCTGACCGGCAGCTCTCTGCATCCACAGTATATGAGAGCAGAGAGCCCCAATCTCTACTTTATAGACATCCTTCCGTGCTTCCTCCACTTTCAACACCCCCCCCCTCTCCAAATAATCATATCACAATAACACTCGGGATAACTTATTTACAATTTGCGCAGAACGAGGTCGATACGAAGAAATTACAAATTGCATCACTCCATCGAAGTGGCGCGTGATGTTCTTGACATAGGACACGATTTGCAAGTTGCATACCCGTACGGCGCATCGAAGAGCCGCGCTCTCTTCGCACGACAGATGCGATTGCTTTTTCGCGAAGTTCAAGGAGACGTTCAGTTTTCACGTCTGTATACCGTTTTGTGGAGACCATCCGTGCGGGAGAGAGAGAGAGAGAGAGAGAGAGAGAGAGAGAGAGAGAGAGAGAGAGAGAGAGAGAGAGAGAGAGAGAGAGAGAGAGACAGAGACAGAGACAGAGACAGAGACAGAGACAGAGAGAGACAGAGAGAGACAGAGAGAGACAAAGAGAGAGACAGAGAGAGACAGAGAGAGACAGAGAGAAAGAGAGAGGGAGAGAGAGAAAGAGAGAGAGAGAGGCAGAGGCAGAGAGAGATATACTGTGATATGATGCATATTGTGCAGTGTGCACTCTCTCTCTATTTAAAATCGAATCAATCACAGAGCTCTGCCTCTGCGTGCTAACATCGAATTGCAATCTAGCCTCCCTCGAGTGGAGTGGGCTCCCATATACTTCGAGGAAACAGCCGTAAGTCTTAACTTCCATACAGTTAATTGCGTTGTTATTATCGTTATCGTTATTGTTATTGTTATTGTTATCGGTCGTTGGCGTGGCGGGGGTTGCTTGTTGCCGAGCCGGAGCGGCGAAAAGAGCGCACAATGAAATGAAACGTCGCAATCTGAAACTCTATATTCTGTGCATATAATATCAGTTGCGCCCGAGTAATTAGACCTCCAGCAATACTTCATTCAACTCAGCAGCTCAGGAACTCCGAAACTCAAAGTTTCCTCGATAACTCGGCCGCCTCAATTCCTTATTCTCTTTTATCGTAAAATGTTGATATATATTGCGGGTCGGCCAATTTACAGCTATATAAGATCAATTTTGTCAGTTTTAATTTACTGAATGTACTTGATAAACAGTATAGACACTGCACGCCGTAGAGCATGCATACGAGTAGTCCTCGAAATGTTTCATCAGCTGTTTTATCAGTTAAATTGATTTCAATGGCATCGCTTACCTCAGGAGTAAATCTGCGAGAATCGATCATCGCATAAATTAAACTTTTAAAGAAAGATACCAGCAACTGAATCAAACCAAATAGTTACAATGTTTTAACTATAGTATACAGTAGTGCAACCTGCAAATATTTTAGGTAGAGGGAGGGCTTGCCCGGAAATTTCATCGCAAGTGAACCTCTCGGAAAGGGGAAGGGGGAAAAGAATAGTCTGAATTAAATTTTTTTGGTATAAGATTCAAGGCTTGGGGGGGGGGGGGTCTTCGTTTGTGTAGGAAAGCTCTTCATTAATAGATTTTGAGGTACTTGAATAAGGGCACTGTTTTGTTATCGCAAGCAGCGCTTTTCATTCGGTCGGCGCATTGATACAAACTTTGCATATTAATGGTGAGAGTGTGGTCAACGAATAGTACGAAAGGGGGAAGGAATAAGCGATGTATTAATGCGATGACTAATTACGCACTCCCCAAAAGCAAATTACTGGAGGTACCAAAATAGTATCCATCTTACAATTAGATTTCGAGTATCTAAAAATCTATGCATTTCAATATTTTCTGCCCGGAGACTTTTTTCTTCTGGAGGCATTACATGTAACATCATAGCCGTATCTACGACCTTATATTTCTCTCTCTCTCTCTCTCTCTTTGTTCATTATAGACTGGATGGGTTAGAAAAGGACAGAAACACCGGCTGTAGTCACGTGACAGACCCTCTCACAGATTGAATCAAATCAATAGACATCAGGATCTTTGCTCAGAGCCTTATTTGATTGCACTGCGGCGTCTGAGGCATATAGTCGCGCCTTTGCGGCGGTTGCACCGCAAAAAGCCGGACGCGGAGGACAAAACGACGCTAATTAAAACATACGGACCGCGACCGAACAATAAACGGAGACAAACGAGAAATGTCGATTTCGTAAATGCCATTTTCAAAGGTGCAAAGGAAAGGAAGAAGAGGAAGTAATGACCGCGCACAACGCAGCGAAAAGACCAGCACCAAGAAAGACCGGAATCATGGAAGAAAGGAATAGTCCTGAAATGACCCACCTCACAATGGGCCGAAATAAATTTATTTTTGGACATCGTTTAAATGAGTCTGTTGCAAACTTTTGCTACAGCAATATAGAGTGTTAAATCTTAAGTAAAATCACGTGAAAAGTACATTGGTGGTATCAGAAAGTCATAAAATGCAGTATTATACTCACAAGAGGCGTTTAACTGAAACCTAAGATGACGGTAAAAAATCGAGCAACCTGTGTGCACGCACCGTGAACATATCCATGATGGCCAACGTTAACAACCTCACAGCATCAGAGGTTATGAGTTTGTTTGCGTTGTGATTGGTTTTGATCGATGTTATGAGGTTGGCCATCTTGGATATGGCAACAACGTTTTTTTGCCATTAGAACGCATGCAAAAGTATCGATTTCTCAGGGAATTCAGTGAAGCCTCTGAAGATCGATTATTTTACGTAGGTTTAAATGAAGAGAATCCGTTGTTGCCACATTGCACGAACCGCCGCTAACTTCAAGAAAAAAACCGATTTTTACGGAATCATCATTGTCTCTCAGCGTATTAGCCTCACTCCCCCTTTCATTTTCTCACTCACTCTCTCCATTACTTTCCACCTCTCCATCACTCTCGCCCCTTTCTCTCTCTGTCTCTCTCTGTCTCTCTCTGTCTCTCTCTGTCTCTTTGTCTCTCTCTCTCTCTCTCTCTCTCTCTCTCTCTCTCTCTCTCTCTCTCTCTCTCTCTCTCTCTCTCTCTCTCTCTCTCTCTCTCTCTCTCTCTCTCTCTCTCTCTCTCATCCCCTTTCTCTCTTTCAGGGAGAGGAACTCCCCCTCTCTTTTTCTTCTCTCTTCTTTATCAGCAACAAGCTCGAAACTTCTCCATAGGACATAATTGCTGCATAGTTGACACTATGGTTGTGGTTGGCAGCGAGAATCTCTCTCTCCATAAACCGACCACCACTTGATGAGGGTCAGAGTTTCGAACGCAGATCTATCCCAATAGTTTTTCGGTTTCATTCGGCCGAAACTGTCGGTATTTCCCGCAGGATTCTTGAGGATCAATTATTACGCGAATTCCTTTCGGAGAAACTTGGATATTATGCATTGTGGATCAGGGTCTCATAATAAAATTCCAAACTACGGAACTTCCATAATATATAATAATGGGGTCTGTTGCGCGGTGGTCTCCGTGGAGGTGAGGTGAAGAAGGAATAAGTTTAATAGTTATCAGCGGTGAAACGAGCAATCTAGCAACGTTGCATTATATCCATTTAGCTCCGTGAAAAAGATCGAACTTTTGGGTGTTCAGATAACACCATTGAATTCGACTTTTTAGATGGATTTAACCCTTAACTGCAGATGAGCCCAGATCTGGAACAATTACTTTGAAGCCTTATCTAAAAGTGAGGGACTTGAGTTGTACTGTCACTGCATGGTGGGTCACATGTGGAACAGATACTAAACGAGTAAGAATTGTCGATTTTGTCCTAGAGCGCGCAGCACAGGATAGAGAACGTGCAGAGTGGTTGAAAATAGCTTACTGAAAATCTGATAGAGATTTTCCGATTTTCATTGTTACGTTTGGGAGTAACGCAGGGGTACCATATACAAAAAAAAACAACTATTGAAACTTACTAACTTATTTTTTACTACTTTAATTTTTTTTTTTTTAGCCTGAAAACTTTATTTTCAGTTGCATGGATACCTAAATGCGGGTAAGGTATTTGGAACAATTAATATTCAGGCTCTTTACCATTGAAATATAATGGTAAGAATTTTTTCACTATTTTTCCCTGTCTCAAGGATCAAAATTGTACTGAAAAAAAAATTATTTTATTGAAAAAAAAAAAACCATGCAGTAAAGGGTTAAATGGACTACCTAAACCAAAATCTAAAGAGATGTCTGAAATTCTTTGATGCATCGACTCACTCAGTGGCGGCTCGTGAGATACGATATATCGATGTCTCCTCCATTTAAAACTATAGAAAAGTATCGATCGTCAGGGGTGCAATTGAACCCCCGAGAAATCGATACTTTTCTATAATTTTAAATGGAGGAGACATCGATATATTGAATCTCACGAGCCGCCACTGCATCGACTGTATGTACATGCGCATGTTTCATCAGATCAGAGGACTAAAACTATGTATGAAACAAAGAAGCTTATATGACAAAAGCAATGCTACTCCTTTCTTCGCTTCGTCTCCTGTAAGCGGTAAGTAAATTTGTCTAGAGAGTTACAGAGGCCTAGCCTGTCTTAGCTCTCTTCAAGAGTTTATTTTCTTATAATAATTACACATAGCCTTGCTTTTTAGCCCACTATATCCTCGAGCACTGCAAACACATGACAAGTGTTTTTAGATTTGGTGAAATCGTCCGAGTCGGTCCGCTTTGACGCTCTACATAATTGAGACGGTGTCCTGTATGTGTATTGTGTATGTATAGATCTAAAAAAGTGGGTGTTTTTTCATTTCATCTTATGTGATGCGCAAGGCGGATTATCACGAAAGAGCACACCTTATATTTAACGGAATCTCTTTGAAAGACCACCTCAGTTGAAATAAGCACTTGAAAAATCAGGCTTGCTCTATCTAGGAATTTTAATGAGACAGTTGAAGGGTCTAAATTTTGGTGTTTTTAATGAAGGAAATTAAAGTATACTTGATGAGTGAGAACAAATATGCCTTTACTTTTCCATTAATTTTCCAAATTCGGAAAAAAACACTTGTGTAAAGTTACAAAAATTCGTGTGTGTTGAGACGTCACAACTTAGAATTCCCATTTAAAACAATGTATTTTGGGCCAAAAGTGCAGCTCGCTAGAACTATATGAAACCTAGTTAGAGACCTAAGGCATCCACTTTTTCAGCTCACCGAGTACTTTAATTTTCTTACGAGCAATGAAACCCATCACTAGAATTCAGACCTTTGCAACTGCCTCTCTCCGCCCGAATACTGTCAATCAGAGGTGGCTCGTATTTCGATAAATTGATACTTTCCCCTATTTATACCCATATGAAAAAGTCGAAATCAAAAATAATACTATTAGCCATGTCTTTTCGCCGACCTTTTTTAGTGCGTTTTAATTGGAATGATAACCCGATATATCGAACTGGCCAAGCCGTCATTGCACTAAGGTCTGGGATCGATACACAGATGATTATGTCCAAAACTTTTAGGTCCAAAAATTAAAGTCCAAAACATTAAAATCCAAAAAGTTAGGTCCGAAGAGGAAACGTCCTAAAGAAGAGAAGGGAGAAGGCCAATATTAAAATGTCTAGAGATTATAAATCCATAAGATGAAGTTCACAGATTCGGAGAGTCTATAGGGGGAAAATAAATTTTGCAAACCATCAGTATCGTTTTTTTTTTTTTTTTTTTATTGACTCATAATAACCCTGGCAACCTTTTGTCAATAAGCTCGATCAACAAGTAGGTTAATCCAGGCAGGTACTTTTCTCAAATCATCTGATGAATTTCACAGGAAGACTTATTTTAAGCTTTCTATAGAAGACAACAATTAATACAAAAATTGAACTGGAATACTTTTGTTCATTAAATATGAGCCTTTGGACATTTTTTTTCGACATGGACTTTTTATTTGCGGACATTGTAGTTCATTGGACATTAGAAGGTTTGGACAAAATGGCATTGGACGAAAATATAACTGGACAAATAACATTTTGGACGAAAAAGTTATAAAGGATGTGGACATATCATCTGGGAACTCTGGGATCGTCAAAAAGAAGCCAAAACCCAGATGGTATAACTTTTAGATCACTTTTTCATTTACTAACTTTTTGAGGCCAATTTTTATAACAGATAACACTTTTAACAAGTAGTTTAAACCTAGAAACGTCACTAGAAAGTTTTAAATCAAGCATAAAAGGTCGAAAACGATTATGCTATAGATTACTTTTTTTTCCACTGATTTTTTGTCTCTTTTTATTCGATCTCACGATATAGCGCATTGCTAGAATCGAGCACACCTCATGTTTCACGAGCCATCGTCCCAAACACGCATGTGCAGCCTCGATTTATTGCCTCGGAGGAGTCAATATGAACAATGAGCCGTCCGAAACTGTTACACATTCTTGGAGCTTGAGCGTTGCTGCCTGAGAGTAATATGTCGGGGGGGGGGGCATTAAACAATAGCAGATATTATAAGCTTTTGTAAAGCTGCCGCTTTTGACCGCGCGCGTTAATTTGACGAGGGAAACAAAGGAGGGGGCTGGAGGGGTTTTCATGAACTGCATGCCGCATAAAATACATTTTCAAGAACAATGTGAAAGAAGATGGATTAAAGGGCCCTTCATGCACGAAAATGGTGTAACAGGGAAGAGTTGTTGAATGTTGGATGTTGCCTGCGGTAAATATGATCAACTCTGATTGTGTTGCTCAAACCACAGGCCAATTTTTTTTTTCTAATTAACTCACTTGACAAGTTCATAGAATCGTTGGCGGCTTTTTCTCTAATTTTTCTGCTTTATTTATGTATTTATAGTTAAAAAATGAAAAGTAGTATTTTTTTTTTTCATTCCATATGAATTCCTCTTCGGAATTTGAGTGACTCAAAGGGCTGTATCAGGATATCTATATATAACTGCGATATGGAGTGCATATTTGTCTATATATTTATCAATGAATTTTTGTGCGATGCGACGACGGGCAGAGGAACGATGTTTGGATATACATACGGAAATTCGTGGAAAAAACTTGCGTGGCACACCTGTCGGTTCTGTGAAGGTGGTATAAAGCGTATCTATATTTTATTATCGAGATACGGTAAAGATGTGTTTCGAATGAATACATTAATAACACCAAATATGATGCTTTGATGATTTTTTGTTATCAAAGGTGGGCTCGTTTTTACCAGCCTCTTTGCGAGATACCGGCACAAACTCAAAGCTCCAGCGAAAGCAAAATGCTGAGCGATAATGAGAGGCATGTGCGATATGTAGGTATGTAGGTAGGTAGGCAAAGTTACAACACTTTGACCGATTTATTCTGACCCAACTTTTAATTAAGTGTAACACACGACTCAATACCGTAAGTATCAGGACAGTTATGAAAAGTAAACGGATTGTGAATCCTTCACTGCACAATACATTTTTTTTTAAACGATCAATTATGTCAATGGGGGTGTCAAATAAAAGGGGGGAAAATAGCAAAAAAAATGTTGGGGGGGTTTCGGGTGCAATACCCATTCTTCCCAATTTTTGTTTCAAAGCTTCAAATTTTAACAATCCGGATTAATGCGGTTGTCAGTCGTGTTTGAAATGGGTGTGAGAATAGGTTGTAAGTACGGACCTTTGAAATTCGATACCTATGGGTTCGTTACATCCTATGAGGATCTTGTAGCATCGCATGCAAACAAATATTATTATTTTAACGTAGTAAACCAACCCATAACAAGGATAGATAGAATAAAGGAAGAAAATGGCAAGACACTTGCCTTGTTGTACAAAATTCGCATTTATTTCATTATTAAATATATATAAAAAAAAAAAAAAAAAAAAAAAAACCGAACGAAATTGGAAGTTTTACACATAATATTGTCGACAGTTTCATGGGCGGCGCGTAGGGTCAAAAAGTGGGGGGGCTAAAATTCAACAGCTTTTTTTTTTTTTTTTTTTTTTTCTTCACCTTTTTCACAATAAACATTTGACGCTGGCGGGGGGGGGGGCAAATAACCTTTTTCCTTCTTTTTCTCTTTTTCTTCCTTTTTCCCTTTTCCCCTTTTTTGCTCGTTCAAAAATTTGTTTAGCCCCTCGTTCCCAAAAAAGTGGGGGGCTATAGCCCCAATAGCCCCTTATACGCGCCGCCTATGGACAGTTTTGAACAGTAGAAAAGTAAATAAATTAGTACAACATGGCAATAGTGCTTTATTATATGTTCTTTCAGTATTGCATAGCCGCGAGCCGTAGCCAGGGTATCACATTTCTCTCTCTCAGCCAATTTGACTGCTTGTGATAGAAAATGACAGAAATAGGGGCTGAAATTACGTGACAGCCCCCATAGCCACCCTTTTCTAACACATGCAGTCAAATGGGCTAAGAAAGAGAAAGACAATACCCTGGCTACCCTGTGCTGTCTTTTTATATCAGTGGCGAGGCGTGCGATTTGGCAACGTTCCTTTTTCCCCCATATAAACACATTATAAAGGTCGAAATGCCTGGTCATCGCCGATGACTGAAGCGTTCGACCTTTTTGGTGAATTTAAATGGAGAAAATACATCGTTGCCAAATTTCACGCCTCGCCACTGCTTCTTATGTAATCAAATATATTGGCAATTTGACACCATTTGCACCATCAACAGCACAATGCGTCCAACTTGTTACATGACTCTCAAGGTGACTCAATGCGAAACGTTTCCAGATTTCAATCTGATGGATAGCGCCACTCGATGCTCAGAAAGTCAACATTTTTTGGCTGACATTGGTGAATTTACGCCAAAAGCACCAATGGGGCAGTTGCAAGGGTCTGAAATGTTGCGTTTTTTACATAGAAAATGAAAGTCCTTGATGAGCTGAGGACAAAATGCCTTTGTTTTCTAATGAAGTCCCATTGTTCCGGAGATGAGATTTTGGCCCAAAATACATTGTTTTAAATGGGAATTCCGCGTAGTGACGTCACTACACCCACGATTTTCAGCAACTTTGAACGTGAGTATCTCCAAAACCAAGGCACTTACGAAAAAACCAAAGACACCATTGTTCTCAGCTCAACAAGTACTATAATTTTCTTTATAAAAAACACAAAATTTCAGACCCTTGCAACTGCCCCATTTGAGGAACTTCAGCAGTCAGCACCTGCAAACATACCTACCTCAGGAAGATAGATATCCAGAGAGTTTCAAGCTGAAATACTCGAAAATAAAGGCGCGGAAATAATAAAATTCTAAAATTCCCATTATGCCTCAATGAGTGCAAGTGATAAAGATAGACATTTTTCACTCGCACTCACGAAGCTTACATGACGAAATGAAGTTCATAACTTTTACGGTGTTAATTCTCAACCAATTTTGTTCATTGAGGGCAAAAAAAATATTGTTACAGGCATAGCCGTAGCCAGGATATTCTCTTGCTCTCTTTTTGCCCATTTGAATGGATGTGTTAGAAAAGGATTGATATAGGGGCTGTCACGTGACTTCAGCCCCCATTTCTGTCCTCTTATAACAAATACGTTCAAATGGGCAAAGAGAGAGCAAGACAATATCCTGACTACGGCTTTGGTTACAGGTGCTCGCTAAAGTTCTTGGATTTGCCTTTTTTTTCTTTTGTTGCAGTTTAAAAATGCCGAAAACGCGACATTCCCAAAAAGCGACTAGTGGCGCTATCCATCGGATTGAAATCTGGGAAAGTTTCGTATGGAATCACTTTAACGATTCTTTCATTCGTGAGGTATCCAATGCCACATTTTATGCCGGTGGGTATAAGTTAGTGTGTCAAAAGTTGCATCACGAATCCTTATAGTCGACTCCACTTTTAACATCTTTATGAAATTGATAACGTCGATGGATTACCATAGTTTCATTTTCACATGGACCGTTGTTCAATGTATATTAAATATTTCCCCCCGAGCCTCCCTCCTTTTACCTAAGCCGCTTTATGACTTTAAGGATCCAATTTGATCGTTAGAAGATACTGTGATATAGGTTTAAATGGCAGAAAACCATCAATTGAATATTCAAAAGCCACCACGACTACAGCGCGCCAAGTAAACCCTCGCGTCCCGATTTCGTCCGATTTTCGAACCCCGCACTTGAGCTTTGCGGTTGTAATAGTTTCGAGATTTGAGAATCCATCGGTGGTATCAAAACTCAGAGCTTCAACACTCATCTTCGAATGGAAGGGGGAGAGGGGGGGGGGTCAGCTCGGAGAGACTCCTCGGATCGATGCGCCACGAATGTATACCAAAAATGTCGCAAAACTAACTTTCGGATGAGAGTCGGAAAACCGACGACGACTCAGTCGCAAAAGTTGAAAGTTTGGCTCTCTAGATTTACTTTCAAGGACTTTGACGCCGCAAGGTTTTGATTTTGCCGAGTCGGGCCGGGCCGAAACGCAGGGCTGCCGTATTGCGTATAATCAATGCTATTTTTCTATTCACCGATGTTTCCACCGGTTGAGAAAATATTACACAGTTCAGTTCAGTGTATGACTGTAATGCACGAAAATACTCTGATCTGTAATCTTTCCTTAATCGGTGGAAACTTCGTTGATTAATTAAAATATCCGCAAGTTTTTCAAAGTCATCGACGACTCAACCGGTTGAGAAAAGATTGCAGATGCGAGTATTTTAGTTCATTACAGTCATACACTGAACTGAACTGTGTAATCTTTTCTCAACCGGTGGAATCATCGGTGGATAGAAAAATAGCATTGATTATCCGCAAAACGGCAGCCCTGCCGAAACGTTCTATGGTCTAGCCACCCTTCGGCCTTCGGATGAATCGTCTTGTCTCGCTTCCCCAACGCAGGGGAAATGGCATCATGATGCCTGTTAAAACCGGCGGCGCACAGCGGAGCGATTTTGTAGGAGAGGTTGGATATGGATATGGCGTGGGGACTTCAAATGCGTATATTTTCAACAATCCGCATTGTAAACGTTTTAAAGTGGTTTCATTGGTTTTATTATAAAAGTTCCTATTAAAATCACCCTCTATAATTTGGTTCGTGACTATAAAAACATTAAAAATTACATATTTAGTCATAACGTTTGGCGTTCGACCCCTCCCATATTGACTCGTTCCACTGTGCGGCGGCGCAGTGGCGTAGCGTGCGATTTGGCAACATTGCAGTTCGTCCATTTAAACCCATGAAAAAGATCGAACTATTGGGTGTTCGGTGAACGCCTTTGCATTCGACCTTTGCCATGGGTTTAATGGGACGAACTGCAACGTTGCCAAATTGCACGCTACGCCACTGGTGCGGCGGTGCATAATCGATCGAAACATAACATTTTCCGAACATACACAGATACAAATCAAGATCATGGACAGTATAAATAAGATAAAGTGTATATAGATATATATGTATTCATTTCAAAGCATGAAATGAGCCAATTAACCAGTGGCGGCTCGTGAAATTCGATGTATCGATGTATACCCCATTTAAAACTATAGAAAAGTATCGATCGTCAGGGGTGCAATTGAACCCCAGAGAAATCGATACTTTTCTATAGTTATAAATAGAGTGGACATCGATGTATCGCATTTCACGAGCCGCCACTGTAATTAACACGGTTTTAGAAAGAAAGTATCCACTCTAAAATTTTCTTTAATTACAAAACAATAATATTTTTCGTCGATAAAAATCAAAGGTCCGATCCAGTGTGCGGCGGAGGGAATACAGTATGTCTCAAAAATCTTTAGCACCTTCCAGTAAAAAAAATACGCATCTAATTTTCATTAACTATTGGATCTGCTTGTTGGATCTTGTGCTTCGCATAAATACTTGCTGTATACTTTTGTCAGACTAGAATCAAGATTCCCCTTCAAATACGGATGATACTACTCCAACGCTGTCGTGTCGTAACAGTTACATACCCATCGTATAAACACAGCATAAGAGCTCGTTTACGAAGTGACTGTAAAAAAAAGTCTGTATAGTTCAAAACTGACACATTTTTCGCACTGAAAGACTTTAATCGCTATTTAGTAAGTTATGTCACCTCTGAGTGGACAATGTCTCACATCATTTGAGACTCATACTAGTTCATAGCGGGTAAACAGTATTGATGATATTAATGCTATCAATGCTATCAGAACGATAAATTTGATTAATATCCTATCACTGGACAATACCATAGTAAAATAGAGACTCCTTACACTTTTGCCGCCTGTGAGTGTTACCACATTTGGCGGGAAATTTGAAAAATTTACGTCGGATAATTAGGATCATGTCAAAGATTATTCGGAAAACGGTAGCTCTGATACGGGTGTAAACAAAATGATAAAATCCTGCATTTTTTTCACGACTCACAACAACGGTGTGGCGGTTATCGTGGCCCGGGAGGGGGAGCTTACCCTCTGAAACATGCTTATTGATTTATCAAGCCGACACGCAGGCAGCCAGGAGAGAGCGAGAGACAGAGAGCAGAGAGAGAGTGAGAGAAAGAGAAAGAGAGAGAGGAGAGGCAGAGACAGGAGAGAACACAGAACAGAGAAGAGCCGGAGAGAACACACCAGCCATAGCACCCTCACTCTGCTATTTTCCCCAACGCGACCTTCAAATATTCTGACCTCTAAAATATACGGACGAACGAGCAAGCGAACGAACCAACGACCCAATCCAAATTCGGGAAGGGTCCGGATCCCTGTATCCCTGTATCCCTATCCCGTCAGAGAGTGCTCCTGTGCAATCCCGCCCCACCAACCTCCCAAGTTTTACTCACAGTTTTACTCACCGAGCATTTTGTTCTCGCTCGCAGGGACCCGCGAGTTTTCCCCCTCCCCTCCCCTCCCCACCCTCACCATCCCTTCTCCTTCTCCCACTCAATACCATTCCTGCTCCCTTCTGTCTGATCTACGCACACTCCCACACGCAGACGTACAAATTCGAGTTAGCTTTTTGTTTCTCACCCTCCCTTCCATCCCTTTCCCTCTCTCCTTCGTCCGCATCCCATCGCACCCTCCGCTCACGGTTTTAGGGTACGGCGGGTGGTAGAGGCAGCGAAATATACGGCGCTGCGCAGCGCAGTTCGATTCGATTGTTACCATGAATTACCTCCCTCTCTCTCTCGCGCTCTTTTTTCCTCTCTCACTCTCTGCCTCTCTATCTCTCTCGCTCTTTCTCTTCCCTTGATCCGCGCTTTGCTCTGCGACCGTGGCCTTAGCCTTGACGAGGGAATATTGAACTTGAAATCTACTTTCGCGGTCGACCGTCACGCGCTCTCTCTCTCTCTCTCTCTCTCTCTCTCTCTCTCTCTCTCTCTCTCTCTCTCTCTCTCTCTCTCTCTCTCTCTCTCTCTCTCTCTTTCTCTCTCTGTATACGCTACAGCGCCGAGTCCGGCCGTACGTTGTCTGCCCCTGATTTTTTTTTCGAGCAGGCAACCCGCAATGCCAAACGGCAGTTTCGCTCGACTCGTTAAAATTTAAATCACGATTATTGGCGCATGGCTCGCTCTCTCTCTCTCTCTCTCTCTCTCTCTCTCTCTCTCTCTCTCTCTCTCTCTCTCTCTCTCTCTCTTTCTCTCTCTCTTTCTCTTCGTCGCGTCGGTCGCCCGACACCGTCCTTCACCCCGCTCGGACTAATCTTTTTTTCCCTTGCCAATTTTGTTCGTCTACCCTTCTCCCCCCCCCCACCCTGCCGCTTTTTCATCCCCAATCCCTGTTTTACTCATACTCGTCCCCCGAATATCGTCCTTTTTTCGCGTGCCGAATATAGTTTTTTTTTTCTCTTTCTCCCTCGAACTATTCTTAATCCCCAGAACTTTTTTTTTTTTTTTTGCGAATCCGCCGCGCTGCGACCTTTAGGCCAAACGCTCGCTTCAGCATTTTTACAACATTACCGCGACCTTCCCTAAATTCCTTTCTCGTCAAGGACGCCCGGAGATTGGCGTGTTGTCTGTTGTCTGTTAGCGCTTTTGTTTCTTTTATAACGGCGTATCACTGTTATTACTTGTTTTTGTCCTTTGCGGTTGGTCTGATACTTTTGATGAGGACAATTTCGGTGAAGCGTTTTAAATGCGAAAGAATTTGGGTTCGTGTGTGGGAAGATGAGGCTCAAATGTTTAGCTGTCTCCTTGAACGAGGTCTTTGATCTATTCAAACAATTTAATTCCTCCAATGCTTATGAGTATACTGAGAATTGTAAAACACGAGGAATGGAGTAACAGTTATAGGAATGACAGTTAACTCCATTTGAGTTTAGAGTTATTCCTGTGTTTACAATTTGTTTAGAAAGGTTCTTGGATCCTCTGTTTTGGGTGCATCTTTAGAACTACTTTCATTCGTTTTATTCCTTATCAGCAGGCACTTCTGCACACAAAGAGGGATATATTCATCGTATAGTAACATTTAATTTGGAATGCATTTATTCTCTGTTTTTTTTTTTTTTTTTTTTCCTGGCTCAATAACGTACTGCTCAATTTTTTAGTATCACCCTGTGAACCAGGAGTTTGAACCGAACCGAACCGAACCGCGAACCGCAAACCGCTCCGAACCGGCCATTTTCATGAACCGCGAACCGAACCGAACCGATATTTTGAAAATCTCCAAACCGGCAGTTGAACCGGTTCGCAAGCGGTTCAACATTTGAAGTAAGTGGAAACGTGTGATCTTTAAACAGGAGGTCTCTGGTCTGCTTAAAATTTTCGTTCACCTGAGATTCTTCTCTTAGATTGTGATGCATGCGATCGTTGCCTTGGACAAGCGAAGAACGACATTCTTTATTCAACATATATTCGTTTATATGAGTGAGAACTTTTCATATTAAAGGTTAATTTCCCTCTTCCGTCTCAATTTTAGACTCTAAAAATAAATGGTTCACCGCCCGATTCAAAATTGTTTTAATTTTGACCCAAAAAAAAAAGAATAGCAGCAAGTGTAAAATATGTGGTGTAGAAATGGCTGGAAAGCAAGCGTCCAATTTGCAAAGGCACGTCGAAAGAAAACATAACAACGACCCATCTGAACCGGTTCGGAGCGGTTTTTTACGACTCACCTGAACCGGTTCGGAGCGGTTCGCTCGTCGAAGGTTCGGTTTGAACCGGTACAGCAGATTTCAAAAACCCGAACCGAACCCGAACCGCATTTTCAAAATTTCTTAAACCCAAACCGAACCGTTTAAGCGGTTCATCAACTGTCCGTGAACCGCGAACCGATAACCGAACCGATTTTTGGTCGCGGTTCAAACCCCTGCTGTGAACACAAAGCTCACCTAAAATTGTTCCGATTGTCACCTAAATTAGGTGATATCACCAAAAATATTTGGTGATATTATCTTGTTTAGGTGATAATTGGAACAATTTTAGGTGATATTTGGTGCTCATTTTTACCCTAGGGCACTTATTGTTAGCCACCTACCTATAATAACCTTTATGACTTATGAGATTGCCGCAACTAGTGACGAAGCGTGCAGTTCTGCAACGATGCGGTTTGCCTGTTTAAACCCATGATAAAAATCGAACTATTGAGTGTTGAACACCTTCGTATTCGACCTTTTACATGAATTCAAATGGACGAAATTCAACGTGCAATGCACGCGGAGCCACTGTCACTGACCTGATTAGAGATTAATTCACACATTTTAGTTTTAACGCGCACATGGTCAAATCTATATTTGCCGATTCTCTTTCATTTTATACTTGCTTTTGTAACCTTTTTATAAAACTTTTTTTTTTTTTTTTAGGATGTTGCTTTTGTTTCTCTTTCATAAGGATGTTTAAATCGTGACTCGCGCTGTCAATTACTTGTGCAATTTTGCCGTTGTCTGCATTCTGTGTAAGTAACTGATACACCCTGCGTTGCAAATCAAACGTGCTCTTTAAAATATGGAATTAAAAAGACATTGTCCTCGCATTTTCCCTACAAAACTCCACATTTTTCGACCCTCAGATTTCCACTCCCTCAATACATGGGCAGATACAGGGAATTGTCTTTCTCTCTCTCCTCCCATTTGAAAACGTGCATTAGAAAAGGACAGAAGAGGGGGCCAAAGTCACGTGATGACCCCCTCTGCTATCCTTTTCTAACACATAAGTTCAAATGGAGGGAGAGAGAGAGAAAGACAATTCACTTTATCCGCCCATGCTCAATATTCCGTAGCTGCTTTGGAATTATAGAGTTCCGTAGCTATACTTTGGTTAAAGTATTGCTTTTATTTCCTCTCGCTACCTTCACCTTGCTTTTGTTACCTTCATTTATGATTTAATGATATCTACACCGTAACGTACAAATGGAATAAAAATAAGAGTTATCAATATACCTGCATGCAAGTAAAAAATGAAAGCTTATGTAAAAAATTCCAACTTTTTTTTTTTTTTTTTTTTTTTTTTTTTTTTTTTTTTTATCAAATTATTGACATTCTCTTTATAGTTTATGTTTACCGCGATAAAAGCACTACAGGGAGGAAAAACGGACATTTTACAGCTTTTCATACTCCCTGATATTTATGTTTTACCAGAATGAAAGAGTATACCTATATACAAACCCTAACATTTTATTTTCCTTTGTCGCCTCGAATTTTATTTTTCTCCACGAAGGACTCTGAAAGCCTAACGGAATGCAGCATATAGGATTCATATTCCTCTCTCTTTTCCCATTTAAACAAATGTGTTAGAAAAGGATGGAGATAGGGGCTGTCAAGTGACTTCAGCCCCCATATCTGTCCTTTTCTAACACATGCTTTTTTAAATGGGCTAAGAGAGAGAAAGACAATATCCTGGCTACTGCTATGGAATTCAGGAAGCTACAAGTTTATTCCTGGACGATAATATTCTGACCACTTTGACCGCACTTGAACGATCCACGGTTCTCACGGTGAGTCACAAAAGGGCTCTTAAGAGAAAGGCTATAATTGCCGCAAGCCCACAAACTGTCATTTTGAGGCATTTTATTGCACCCGATATCGGCAGTCAAATCGATCATAAAGGTAGGGTAGGCTGGAGCACAAATTTCAACGTCTAAAAATAATTGTTCCACAACTTGACGTACACTACTTTTCCAAGTCAAAGAGAAAATCATTGGAATCTGGCAATGTTACATTCGGTTCATTTAAACTCGCGTAACTATATCGAACTATCATTCATTCATTGATTCATTCATTCATTGATTGATTCATTCATTTTTTCACTCATTGATTAAGATTGATTGATTGATTGATTCATTCATTCATTCATTCATTCGTTCGTTTTTTATTCTTTCCATCTTTAACTCACTCACTTACGAAAATTACTACTATTACTACTACACTTTTTCACCAATTCATACAACTTTTTTTCGCATCGTTTCGATTTTCTTTTACTTTTTTCTATCTTTTTATTTATTTATTTATTTATTTATCTCTTTATTTATTTTATTTATTTATTTATTGCTTGCATTTATTTAAGTCTAATATGTTTTTCTAATATATTTGATCTTACTTTGTTAGTTTATCTATTTCTTTTGGGTGCACCCGCCACAAGATTTTTTTCTTTTAGGGCAAACCCCACCAGTTCCATTGTTTTTCTATTCGTTTCCTTATGTTCAGTCTTTACGATGAAATAAATTATATTATTATTATTATTATTATTATTATTATACTATCTAGGAATCGGCAATGATTACCGAATTTGACCTTTTCAATGGGTTCAAACGGACAGAGTGTTATACATTGCCTAACCGCGTGCTTCGCCACAGAAGCAAATCACCAATGGGGCAGTTGCAGTGCTCTAAAATTGTATGTTTTTTGCGAAGAAAATGATAGAACTTGATGAGCTGAGATCCATGGGCGGATACAGGAAATTGTCTTTCTCTCTCTCCCTCCATTTGAACTTATGTGTTAGAAAAGGACAGCAGAGGGGGCCATCACGTGACTTTGGTCCCCTCTTCTGTCCTTTTCTAACACACGTTTTCAAATGGGAGGAGAGAGAGAAAGACAATTCCCTGTATCCGCCCATGCTGAGATCAATAGTGCTTTTGGTTTTTTCCCCAAGTGTCCCGGTTTTGGAAATACACTCGTGTAAAATTGTAGAAAATCGTGGGCGTAGTGACGTCGCTACGTGGAATTCTCATTTAAAAAATAATGAATTTTGGGCCAAAATGCCATTTCCGGAAACATAGGACTCTATTAGAAATGAAAGGCATCTTTGTTCTCAGTTCATCAAGTACAATTTTTTTTTTGTTTTTTTGTTGTTTTTTTGTTGTTTTTTTTGTTTTTGTTTTTGTTTTTTTTTGTTATCAAAAACAACATTTCAGACCCTTGCAACTGTCCCATTCTATTCCGAATCAGAAGAAGGGCACATAAAACAGCAGGCTTGTTCTTTCCTCAAAAAACAGCATATAAATGGAATGGAGATTTTTAATAAAGAACGAACCCGATGTTTCATGGGATTATATTTGATCCCACCGTGACTTCAATATTGGCCCATCATAAACCATTTCACTATATATGTGACCGCGCACCGGAAAAGGGACCTTAGTTTTCGAAGACAGAGTTTTCAGGAGAGCGATTTTTATAGCGAGTTTGGTCGAAAAATGCGAAAATGGGTTTTTGACACCAAGCGCTCTATAGAAGCCTCGAGAGTAAGTTTCCGAGATATTAGTTCATTTTTTGGCCGCAAGGTAGATTAACAATTGGTTTTAGCTGGAGCAGGTTGACATGAGTAAAAGGTAACTTCGTTCCTATAAACGTGTTTTTGCACACAAGGTCCCTTTTGTTTTGTTGTTGTAGCTTCGAGGTTAGTAGCTTTGCCACTTCAAATTTTGGTGTCGTTTCGTGAATCAGTACACTTATACAATTAGTTTATGGTTGTTTTGGGGTAATTTTAACTCGGGGTTGTTTTAATTTCAAACCTTTTTTTCTCAAAAGTACGAATTTTGAACTGTAAAACTCAAATCACA
This sequence comes from Trialeurodes vaporariorum, assembly GCA_011764245.1. Taxonomy (NCBI): domain Eukaryota; kingdom Metazoa; phylum Arthropoda; class Insecta; order Hemiptera; family Aleyrodidae; genus Trialeurodes; species Trialeurodes vaporariorum. Next base: position 8,559,368 of record VMOF01000001.1, read on the forward strand.
ATAAATTTGGTTTGGTTTGATATTTGTGGGCGTTCTTAGCATGCAAATGATCCAAAAACAAGCCTTCACGTAGTGGTACCAATATCTCAATTTTGACTCTCCGAGCACAGGTCCAATCTCCCGTGCGGGGTCACACATATGAGCAATGTCTATTTCCCACTCAAACAAAAAACACAAATTGGCAACACTGCTGACGAACTGGGTAATTTCGTCTCGTTTGAGTCAAACTGAAGGAGAAGATGAGCGGATCGATTGTTTAAACGGCTGAATGAAGCCGCCAAAAACTGGTGTGAAACCGCGGCGCTTTGAGTTGAACGACGCGAACGCACCGCTGCGCTGCCAGACTTGTCGCGATGAAATCCAAAAAAAAAAATTGCATTGATTCAAATACAATGTATGCGGAGGCCTGAAGCGTTCGTAGACGTAGACGAGGCAACCCTGGTTGAAAGTTATATCTTTGAGTCAACCGACGTTCACATCAGCCGCAAGTGGTCTCTCAAACGGTGTGCGGTGTCGCGTCGATTCCTTCGCCCCGTGTCGCTGTTAAGAACGCAACCCGCTTCGCGTTCACTTCCGACCAAGCGCCGAAGTGTCGTACAAGTGCAGTACAAGTGCAATAGTGGGTACTGTATGAGCATCACTTGAACAAGACACACGTCGATCTGTCGGTTCTCCTTTCAATCTCTCCATCTCTCTCTTCCTCTTTCTCTCTCTCTCCCTCTCTCTCTTCCTCTTTCTCTCTCTCTCCCTCTCTCTCTCTCTCATCCTTCTCTTTTTCCCTCTCACTCTCTCTCTCTCTCTTTCCCTCTCTCTATCTTCATCTCTCTCTCCCTCTCTCTATCTTCATCTCTCTCTCTCCCTCTCTCTCCCTCCCTCTATCTCCCTCCCTCTATCTCCCTCTCTCTCTCCCTCTCTCTCTCCCTCTCTCTTTCTTTCTCTATCCCTCTGCCCCTCCCTCACTCTGTCACTCTTTGCCCC
>VMOF01000001.1:8560845-8605845 GCA_011764245.1 Trialeurodes vaporariorum
CTTCTAAAATTTTTTTTACGCCCCCGAAGCCTTGCCCCCCCCCCCCGCTCGGCGCGGCGGGGTCAGCGGTGCCTATAGCTACGCCACTGCAAGCAGACCTGTCTTTTTTTTGGGGCTTTTAATCGTTGACAAGGCGCAGGGCTCATCAGAACGTCCCCTCTGCTCTTCGGGGCACCCCCAATTTATTTTAAAGGGAAAACAGACTTACGAGCAGACCTGTTTTTTTGGTGGGCTTTTAATCGTTGACAAGGCGCAGGGCTCATCAGAACGTCCCCTCTGCTCTTCCGGGGCACCGCCAATGTTATTTTACATGGGAAAACAGACTTACGAGCAGACCTGTTTTTTTGGTGGGCTTTTAATCGTTGACAAGACGCAGGGTCATCAGAACGTCCCCTCTGCTCTTCCGGGGCACCGCCAGTGTTATTTTAAATGGGAAAACAGACTTACGAGCAGACCTGTCTTTTTGGTGGGCTTTTAATCGTTACAAGACGCAGGGCTCATCAGAACGTCCCCTCTGCTTTTCCCGGGGCACCGCCAGTTTTATTTTAAATGGGAAAACAGACTTACGAGCAGACCTGTCTTTTTGGTGGGCTTTTAATCGTTGACAAGGCGCAGGGCTCATCAGAACGTCCCCTCTGCTTTTCCCGGGGCACCGCCAATGTTATTTTAAATGGGCAAACAGACTTACGAGCAGACCTGTCTTTTTGGTGGGCTTTTAATCGTTGACAAGGCGCAGGGCTCATCAGAACGCCCCCTCTGCTTTTCCCGGGGGCACCGCCAATGTTATTTTAAAGGGGAAAAACAGACTTACGAGCAGACCTGTTTTTTTGGTGGGCTTTTAATCGTTGACAAGGCGCAGGGCTCATCAGAACGTCCCCTCTGCTCTTCCGGGGCACCGCCAATGTTATTTTAAATGGGAAATCAGACTTACGAGCAGACCTGTCTTTTTGGTGGGCTTTTAATCGTTGACAAGGCGCAGGGCTCATCAGAACGTCCCCTCTGCTCTTCCGGGGCACCGCCAATGTTATTTTAAATGGGAAATCAGACTTACGAGCAGACCTGTCTTTTTGGTGGGCTTTTAATCGTTGACAAGGCGCAGGGCTCATCAGAAAGTCCCCTCTGCTCCTCCGGGGCACCGCCAATGTTATTTTAAATGGGCAAACAGACTTACGAGCAGACCTGTCTTTTTGGTGGGCTTTTAATCGTTGACAAGGCGCAGGGCTCATCAGAACGTCCCCTCTGCTCTTCCGGGGCACCGCCAGTGTTATTTTAAATGGGAAAACAGACTTACGAGCAGACCTGTCTTTTTGGTGGGCTTTTAATCGTTGACAAGGCGCAGGCTCATCAGAACGTCCCCTCTGCTCTTCCGGGGCACCGCCAATGTTATTTTAAATGGGAAAACAGACTTACGAGCAGACATGTCTTTTATGGTGGGCTTTTAATCGTTGACAAGGCGCAGGGCTCATCAAAACGTCACCTTTGCTCTTCCGGGGCACCGTCAATGTTATTTTAAATGGGGAAACAGACTTATGAGCAGACATGTCTTTTCGGATGGCTTTTAATCAATGACAAGGCGCAGGGCTCATCATAACGTCCCCTATGTTCTTCCGGGGCACCGTCAATGTAATTGTAAATGGGGAAACAGACTTACGAGCAGCTATGTCTTTTTGGTGGGCTTTTAATCGTGGACAAGGCCCAGGGCTCATCAGAACGTCACCTATGCTCTTCCGGGGCACCGCCAATGTAATTTTAAATGGGGAAACAGACTTACGAGCAGACATGTCTTTTTGGTGGGCTTTTAATCGTTGACAAGGCGCAGGGCTCATCAAAACGTCACCTTTGCTCTTCCAGGGCACCGTCAATGTTATTTTAAATGGGGAAACAGACTTACGAGCAGCTATGTCTTTTTGGTGGGCTTTTAATCGTTAACCAGGCGCAGGGCTCATCAGAACGTCCCCTTTGCTCTTCCGGGGCACCGCCAATGTTATTTTAAATGGTGAAAGAGACTTACGAGCAGACATGTCTTTTTGGTGGGCTCTTAATCGTTAACAAGGCGCAGGGCTCATCAAAACGTCCCCTTTGCTCTTCCGGGGCACCGCCAATGTAATTTTTAATGGGGAAACAGACTTACGAGCAGCTATGTCTTTTTGGTGGGCTTTTAATCGTGAACAAGGCCCAGGGCTCATCAGAACGTCCCCTCTGCTCTCCCGGGCACCGCCAATGTAATTTTAAATGGGGAAACAGACTTACGAGTAGACATGTCTTTTGGTGGGGGGCTTTTAATCGTTAACAAGGCGCAGTGCTCATCAAATTCTTCTCCGATTTCATTCCACATTTACTCACTAGAGTTAGCATGGTTGCCAAATCAGACATTATTTTTTAATAGCATTGTGACTGATGAAAGTGTCCTCAGTAAAATGCACCCATTTACGCAAATTTTTCGAGCTCAGAACACATCCATATGCGCATAAGAGTATTTTGCGCATTTGGGATTTGCGCTTTTGGGATTTGCGCATTTGGGCATTTACCTTCTGAAGCTTACCCTTTTGATGGTAAGTGTTTACTCTGGAAAGTGGTGGTTCCATAACAGTTTAAGTCATTATGATCATGTTCGATGTACTATGACCTGTGAAAGAAAGTGCATGTGCCAAAATTGTACCCTACCACATCTCGGTAATTTTAAACGAGCTTGCGGTTTAAAAGCGTTCGAGAACCAATCGAAATATTACTTGCAAGTACATCTTGAAAAATCAAAAGTATTTTGTAAATAAGAGAATTATTTGGAAACCCCCATTTTAATCAGGGTACTTTCTTTTTAAAGTCATAGTACATTAGCACAAAATTATGCTTCTCGTCATTCACCACTCTGAATGGGCGGGGAACTCGCGGTTTTCAGCGCTTTCGTGCAAACACACATCACTCCCACCCCCTCCTCCACCATTCTCGCAATGATAACTTTTCTCCTGATTGAGGAATCAAGTCAACATTTGCGGCATTTTCTTCATTTCTCAATGGCGCGGAACAAGTCGCCGTCAACATCCCTATCAAGGTTGGACGAGGATAAGGGAGTGCGTTTTTACTCGTAAAAAAAATCGCGTCCGTGACTGTGTCTGACAATCAGAGTGGTTGATGCAGTAAGTTGCATTTTTTTAGTAACTAAAACGCGATATTTGGCGAGAGAATCCCCCCCCCTTTCTCTCTCTCTCTCTCCCCTCTCTCTCTCTCTCCTCTCTCTCTTTTTTCCCCTCTCTCCCTCTTTCTCTCCTCTCTCCCTCTCTCTCTCTCTCTCTTTTCCCCTCTCCCTATCTTCCTCCCTCCTCCCCTCCCCTTTCCCTCTCTCCCCTCTCTCTTTTCTTTCTCTCTCTCTCCTTCTCTCTCACTCTCTCTCTCACTCTCTCTCTTCTCTCTCCCTTCTTTCTCCCTCTCTCTCCCTCTCTTTCTCCCCTTCTCTCTCTCTCTCTCTCTCTCTCTTTCTCTCTCTCTCTCTCTCTCTCCCTTTTCCTCTCTCTCTCTCTCTCTCTCTCTTCTCTCTCTCTCTCTCTCTTCTCTCTCTCTGCCCTGCGGGCCTAACGCTGAAGGAATTGCCTGTTAAGTGCAAAATTATAATGAATGAAATGAAATAAGCCACGATGTTATTCATGTATTATCTCTTTTAAAGAACAAGTCGTTCTTAAAAAAATGAACAGAAATCACGATTCATTTAGTAGAGTTCCCTCTGCCTCCAGCTTTTAGGAATGATCGTGTCAGACACGCAGAGTTTTTGTGCCATGGATAACTTGTTCTGAAATATTTATTTCTTCTAAACGCTGTGTTTTAACATGCGAATAATATAATTTCATAGACAATTTTAGGCGTCAGCAAAAAAAAAACCTATTCCCGTGGAATCACACTCATAACCTCATGTGGAATTTTCGCACTTTTACTAGCAACTAGCAATAATCATCTTACATAATACCAATAAAAATAGCTCAATAAAGAGCATTGGGGGAGTTAAAGGAGCATAACTTTAAACCTAATTTCAAAACTTTTCTTGAGTAGTTACGATGCAGTCCCCATATATATTTGAATGGACATCTGGAAGAAGGGCACAAGTGCATGCATTTTTTGATTTTTAGTCTACACTTTTTTAGCAGTTTTATTTAGACACGAAAATTGGGATGGTAAAATCAAAAATTCTTCTTAAGCCTTCAATCTGATATTATTAAAGCGTCAAAATTAATTTGTTCACACTAAAGCAATGTTTCATGTAAAATTGGCTCAGTTTTTTGTCTCGCCTAAAAAATCGGATTTTTTTTATGTGCCCCTTTTTTTGGATGCTTATATTTATTTAAGAGTGCTAAAGACTGCATCCTCGAAGACAGGGTTTAGGGGAAGGGGGGGTAATTACAAGGGTTTTCAAGAAAAAAGAACAGGGATTTTCGGGAAAATTCAGCGAGAGATGACATCATTTCAAAGCTCGCGCGGGGGTGTAAATTGGTGGGGACTCGGCGTCGCACTTTTTCCCCGTAACACTTTTTTTTTTTCCGGACGCGCTGAAAAAGTTAGTTTACAGCTCCAAAAAATTTTCAAGGACGATTGTTCCGATTGAAAACTGCGTAAACCGAACTTTTTTTATGAAGCTAAAATTTACTTTTCAAGTTTTAGTTATCTTGACGTTTCAGCGTTTATCGTTTGATGATTTGTGGGCTATATCAAGATTTCTAGAATATTCTATCATCCGATCCTTTTCGCGTCGAGTTGACGATTCGAAAAAGGGGAGGGGTTAGCGAAGTTGCAAGGCAAGATGAGACAAAGACAATGGCAATTAGAAGACCAACTGCTAGTTTTTATGATAATTGTACGGAACCATTGCGCATTGGCGGATACAGGCAATCTTTCTCTCTCTCCTTCCTTTGAACTTTTGTGTTAGAAAATGATAGCAGAGGGGGCCCTCATGTGACTTTTGGGCCCCCCCTTCTGTCCTTTTCTAACGCACGTTTTCAAAGGGAGGAGAGAGAGAAAGACTATTCCCTGTATCCGCCCATGGACGGAATGGAGTGGAACCACATCCCGCCACTCACTCCGTTGACGAATCCTGCATGCAGATTGTCCTTCTCGCTCTTCGCCTAGTTGGGCGCGTGTGTTAGAATAGGACAGCCTAGGAGCCGTAAATTGAGTGAAGCTTTTTTGTTAAAACTTTTGAGTGAACATAAACTTACATGCTGCTCTGCTCGAATTTATGCGAGATTATAGGGCCCAATGGGTTACCTTGCTAATTTTGGTAATCAAATCGCTTATTTTTGCTCACTGGGCGGATAGGAGTTTGTCTTTCTCTCTCTCATGGGGGCGGATTTACAGCCACGCAAAATGTGCAGCTGCGTAGGGCCTCAGACCTAAGGGGGCCACACTTCACGGTGGGAGGAAGAAGAAATGAAAGGAGAGAAACAGAGAGAAAGAGAAAGAAAAAGTGAGAAAAGGAGTGAAAAAGAGAGGAAAAGAGAGAAAAAAAAAAATAGGAGAAGAAAGTAAAAGGAGAATAAAAAAGGCAAAAAGATAAATAATATCAACTCTTCTGGAAAAAACAGTTTAAAACTGAATTTCAGAGCCTTTTTTAAAAAAAAAAAAAAAAAAAAAATTAGGGGGAGAACCCCCAAACCCCCCTTCTTTCTGGTGGATGCTCTGAGACTCCCAGGCATCCAACTTTTTACTTGGGGGGGGGGGGCGGGGCTCAAGTTCAAAATTGCGTAGGGCCTCAAGAGATGTAAATCCACCCCTGTTCTCTTTCTTTCCATTTAAGCACATGTTATAGGAAATGATAGCAGAGGGGCCATTTCATGATTTTAACCCCTATCTCCGTCCTTTTCGAACAGACGAATTCAAATGAGAGGAGAGGGAGATGGACATCTGTCTTTATTCACCTATGTTTATGTTCAATATGTGCCAGATGCCTTGTGAATAGAACATCAAGAACTTTCGGACATGAAAAGTCCGAAAGTTGAAAAGTTAAAAGTTGTGCTGTTTGACAAGAAAAAAAAAACCCCGTCTGCGCTGATATTATCTTACAAAACTAAGGAAAGAATTTAAGAATAAAACTTAAAAGATAAGTTTAAGAAATAATACATTGTTTTGCTTAGCAATTTTTTCTCACATATATAATCCGACTCATTCAGCCCCTATAATACGAACTTCAGGTCATCAGAAGAAATCGGAAATAAAACTTATACTACCTCGCTCAAATGCAGCGGTTAGTTAAATATTCATACTCAGCTGTGTTTATTCTGTGTATCCTTGTAATTGAGGGCGCTCGATAAACACTGAAAAAAAAATGCTAACTTGAGTATTTACTTATTTAAAAGTATGGTCAAGACTAAACATTTTTAGTTCTATCATTCAAAATAGTTAAATCAACCCCTTGCTGCTTTAATTGAACTATTTTAAATGGTAAAACTAAGAATGTTTAGTCTTGACTTTAAGTAAGTAAATACTTAAAGACTTAAAGTTAATTTTTTTTCTCTCTCTTTTTTTTCAGTGAGACATTATTTTACAAGTGTTAACGATTTGGAGTAGCTTTTATTGTCAATGAGGGATAGAGCTACAAAATAAAATAACTCGAGCGAGGTAGCGAAAGAGTTAAAGCCCTCAAATTATTTATTAAAATAATTTTTAGCAATTCCCCCCCCCTTCCCTCTCTAAAATGATGTCCAAGAATCTCCTCAATTTGATCAAATGTGTGACTAAACGAGGATCTCATCGCACCAATTATTTTAACAATATACGCACGCGCGTCGATTTGCATTTAAATGACGAAACCATGAATTTTTTGAAAATCAAAATCAAGTAAAGTTGAGTCAATTTTTTCAACGATAAGTGAGACTATTTTTTTTAAAAATTAAATAAAACATGATTTCTATCCACAGTGCGTTGCAGTAAAATGCAGGGGGGAAAAAGATGGAGGAAACTACAAACCGTAACCCTATAACCTTAAAATCCTCTACGTCAGTTACGCAGCTTATACCCTTTAGACTGCCACTCTATAGCAGTGGCGTAGCGTGAAATTTGGCAACGTTGTATTGTATCCATTAAACCCCTTGTAAAATATCGAATGCGAAGGTTTTCACCGAACAATCAATCGTTCGATCTTTCTAATGGATTTAAATGGACTCATTACAACATTTCCAAATTGCACGCTACGCCACTGCAGTCTAGAAAAATGTATTGCTCGTTGCATTCTCGCAAAGAAAAATTTCAAGGTCCTCAAAATCCGAGTTTCCGTTCGGTTGGTGAAACACAACACCGCGTCACAGCAGCAGTAAAAGCCGTCTCGATTCAAAGCAAAAAGAGGGGTGGAGCCTACTTTGACGGCCACCTTCGACTTAAATTTTAAACACCAAAGAAGAGAACTGCAGGCAGTGAATAGTGTTGTCAGATTTAGGTTGAACCGACTGCGACAAAGATATCTTGTCAGGGTATGCAATACGCTATACACCAGACACGTGTTCGTGTTGACTTTTTCCTCGCTAGTACATTTTATTGGTCAGTATTAATTGAATGTTGTAGTTATGTATGGTATGCATGTATGTATGTATACGGTTGTATGCAGCGATCGTCGCTCTCAATTTGTGCAGACAAAAAGTGGCAGAAAATATCAATCGATTTTCAGAAAACTTTGCAGAAACGTTTGTCTCTTCCTCTAAATGAAAATTTGGAGGCGTTTGGCCAAACAATTTCAAAGTTATCGAGGTTTGGTTTTCATGAATTATTGGCTCAGCATATTTGGTACTTTCTCATCGAGCCGGCAGGGGATTAAGTGTGGCAGGTGGGTGCGCTCCTTTGAAATATGGAAAATGCCGATTTTTATGCCAATTTTTCCAAATATGAGCTAAAAAAGAGGCAAACGAAAACTGATGGTTTAATTGCTAATTTTTTTTTAATTTTGTTTTGAGGTATTTCCCCTTTGCAAATTTCTGCCGGCACCCATGGACATTTCTTTTGATTTGTTTACTTTATTGCAATTAGTCAGATCTTTAGGTTTGTTGATTACCTCTAAGCCCAAACCTATGACTATTATTATGATACATTAATTATTATATGCATACGTAAGAGTATAGTAATTTTCTTTTTTTTTTAAACCAAATTACATGTTTTTAGGGTTTTCCCCATTTTTGCTTGTATTTGCCACAATGTTTGTCAATACTGCCATTTCAATCTAGAAGGATGCACTTCAGCGAATCCGTAGGACTTTGTCCTTATTTCTATCACCCCGCCCATTTAAGCGCGAGCGTGTGTTAGAAACTGACTAATGGAGCTATTGCACATTTTTTCTATAAGCGATTTAATAGTCGATATGGCGTAAAAACCTCAAAAAATAACGATGGCGGTACTAAAAACTTCCAAAATCCACTCCTAAACTCAATAAACGCAGTTATTTGCGCGAGCGTAATGGTGGCCGAAGGCACTAACAATGGGAGATTCCCATCTAACAATTCTGAAACTCCATCAGGAAGTGACCAATAAGAGACTACTTCATTTGACACCGGTGTCACTTGGTGTTGCGGTACCATTCATCGGATGTGGATCATCACTCTGATGACTAATTACTCTGTGAATCATCCTTGTCAACATAGAAAGAGTGACGAAATTAAGATAGGAATCTCCCATTGTTAGTGCCTTCGGCCACCATTACGCTCGCGCAAATAACTGCGTTTATTGAGTTTAGGAGTGGATTTAGGAAGTTTTTAGTACCGCCATCGTTATTTTTTGAGGTTTTTACGCCGTAATCGACTATTAAATCGCTTATAGAAAAAGTGTGCAATAGCCCCATTCAGGGCAGTTGCTTTCTCTATAATTTTCTACACCACAAGCGTTCAAACGGGCAGAGAAAGAGAAGGACAAATCCCAGAAGTCGCAGGGCCCGTTTCTGGAAGAATGATGGATCGATAAGTCTTGGACCGGTTTGACAACAATGCAACGTTAGTCTCGGAAAAGAAAACTCGCAGTGCACGACATTAATTAAAAAGTTGGTTTCAAAGTTTAATTTGCGGCAACGCCTGCCCCCATTCCCGTAATTCTATAAAGAGCCTTTCAGAGAGAAACACGCTAAATTTTCGGTCTTCGAGCCGTTTAAGTCAGTTTTTCAATCTCGTCCCCCATTTTTTTTTCTCTCATTTTGCCCCAATCCCTGAATCCCCTCACATTTGTTAGCGGTCATTCAGTTAGACATGTTCAGACGCATATGCAATTGCACTCGAATAACGGGAGTGGCGCATTGCTTGCGCCTACCTTCTGATGAAATGCAAAAAGACACGCAGACGAGACTTATGCTGGTGCGGGTACATGGGGCGTGCGAGTGACGGGCGCTATCTCGACAGTGTTGCAAGATGTATGGCCTCAGGTTTCCCTCCCTCAGGTTTCAATGTAAAATATACACTGCGAGAAATCACTTCTTTAAAAGCAAGGAGACACGTTTACTTGTGATAGTTTTCCAAACGCGAAGTAAAGTTCTGATTGTACTTATGAAGGAGAATCTCTGTCACAACAATAGAATCTTGTACTCATTGTAGCAGCAGACATTTTCCTTTCCCTTTTATTTTTTGGAAAGTTTCAAATTAAGTTTAAAAGGTCGAAAAAGGTGATTATTTATTACTTTTTTTCACCGAATTTGGCCACTTTTCTCTATCTCAGAACAGAGAGCGGCATAGTGGTAGTTGGGAATTTTTCTCAGTGGGCGACTCTCGCCCATAAGAAAAGATCTTTTTTGCAGCACTATTTTATAAAGAAAAATAATATTAATTTGATTTTAATTGATTACCATGTAAAGTAGGTATTGTCTCCAATATTTTAGTTCAGTCACACTTTGTATATGTATGCACATAATTACATAAGGTGACAAACTCAATAAATATTTGTACCATATGTGCGAAAGCACCTATAAAAACGCGAGTAAAATATCAGCTCCAAAGTTTTGAATGAGTCAAATAATATGAGTTTCAATGGGTCTGATGCAAATTTTTTGCAGCAGCAATTTATTGCAGCATTATTGTAAGGTAAAAGGTTCAAGCTACCCGTATCCGTTCTTGCGCAGATTAGAAAAAAAAACAAGCATACTATAGGTAAGTATAGTTGTGTGATCTTTGTGTTATTTGTTGAAAAGAACAATATAAATACTCTTTAAATTGCACCTTTAGTACTATAAGATACTATGTAAAGTTCAGATAGAAATCAACAGTTTATTTTACTGACACCCTGTTTTGTTTATGAGATCAGACATCAAGACCATATTCTTGAATATGGCGCCCAAATATATGACCCAAAAAAGGTAAAATAGACGGGCGCATCATGGCATCAGCATTCAGCATTCAGCAAGTGACTTTTCGTTCGCTGTTCTTGAAATTATAGGAGTGACTTTCAATACTTTTAGTGAGTATTATCAAGTTAAGCGAATCGTTACTCCGTATAAGTTTGTAATAGAACTAATGCTGAAATTCGATGTAACAAAAGTTCGCGACTGACCCAGTAGAATAGAGCTATTGAGCAAGTTGATCATCAAATTGAATGTAAAATTCTGCGGAAATAACGATGATGAGACCATTTCAAAGAAATCTAAAACAACCCTCTTCCGGCTACCGAGTTCTTAACTCAACTTAAAGTTTGGAGTAGTCCACCCCCGCGCACATACGCATATTATAACCCACTACTGCAATTGATGGCGTCTCGGTCAGCCCTCAAAATAAAAAACAACGCTGTCATCATGCCTGTTATTGTCGCCGTGCTGAATAAACCGCATACTTTCGCCCGGGAAAATTTTTAAGGCCGATTTTTCGAGTGAAAATAAGACTAAATTCCATACCGCCTCCCCTGAATCACGTGTCTTCTTATGCTCCATGAGTAGCCAACGAGTTGTAGGTATACTATATGTAGTGTAGAGAGGCTGTGCTATGCTCACAGTGTGAAAGCATGTACGATCTGATTCTGGTTTGTTTGAATTTTTTTTTATTTATTTTTTTTTACCTTAAATCAAAAATTTGAATAAAGTTAGTTTAAATTGATTTTGAACGAAAATGCAATGAGTCTTTTAGAGAGATTATTTAGATACAGAATTCTATAAAAGCTATTCAGGTGAGAACATTTTGCTTTTTTCTGTTATGTGTCAGTTGGAGCTTCTCTTATCACAGTTTTTTTTTTTTTTTTTTTTTTTTTTTTTTTTTTTTTTTTTTTTTTTTTTTTATGTTCAAGGTTATAAAATATGTGAGGCAAACATACCGAGCCTGTGTGAAACAATCCATAGGAGATGTCCATCGTGCTTGTCTCCTTGGTGTTCTAAAATCACAACCCAAAGCCTCTGAATTGGCGGTTCCCAAACTGTAGTCCGCGGCCCCCCACCCCGGGGTGGGGGGCCGCGGAGCCCCGCTATGCCACGCCGCGCCACCGATAGATTCGTACACGGAAAATTCCAAAAACGTTGATTAAGTCAAAGGCAACGAGTTTGGCTGAAACTTTTAAAATCATCAGTTTTTCATTGCTACGACTTCTTCTCCACAGGGAAAATGGAAGCAAAATCGTCCCAAAAAGAAAAATCATAAAAAGTAAGTGGTCTAAATTCGCCATTAGTTATTATTATTATATTTTTTTTTCGCCGTACGAAATTAAGTGCCAATGAAATTCAATTAAAAGTATAAGTTTTAAAATGTTAAGGTGGACTAATTTTCGTAGGCATATACGAAAGAGAGAAAATTCGAGAAGCAATGATTGGGAAGAAATGATGGAAGAGGAGCTAGATGATTACTTCATTTTTTTTTTTTTTTTTTTTTATTATTATTTTTTTTTACAAGGGGGCCGCGATGAGTTTAGCGGACCTCGATCCTTGGAGGTCCGCTCGGAAAAAAGTTTGGGAACCGTTGGCATTGTTGAGTATAGGCTGTTGCACACTTTTGCTATGAGCGATAGAATAGATTGTCGATTCTGGTGTAAAAACCTTCAAAAATAGCGATGGCAGCACTAAAAACTCCCGAAAACCACTCCTAAACTCTATAAACTCTATTATTTGCGCGGGCGTAATGGTGGCTGAGGGTAGTAACAATGGGAGATTCCCATCTAACAATACAGGAACTCCATCAAGAAGTGACCAATAAGAGACGGCTTTCACTTGAAACCGGTACATCACTAAGTGTCGCGGTACCATTCATCGGATGTGGATCATTACTCTGATGACTAATAGACTGTTTTAGTAGAGCGATATATCGTATCGATTGCCGTCCGAGGGCCTCTGGTTCCAAACAAACTCTGATTTAATGCATTTTTCCCCATAAGCGGATTTTTGAACAGAAATTTAGACTATTAAATCAAACAATTAATGCGACTTTTTTGCGATTATGAGTTCTACGCCCTCGAAAATGCTTAATTTTGCCTGGTTCCACCCATAAAACTACCAAAATCAACAAGATGTTACAGATTAAACGATGGGTTTGGAGGTTGGAATCACCCAAATGTTATTGTTGTTGTTGTGAAATTGGCGGGATTTCGGGTGATTCTAACCTACAAATGCGACATTTAATCTGTAATATCTTATTGATTTCGGCAGTTTTAGTCAAGGAACCAGGCATTATTAAGCATTTTCGAGGACGTAGAATTCATAATCGCAAAAGGTCGCATTAATTGTTTGATTTAATACCCTAAATTTCCGTTCAAAAGTTCGTTTATGGGGAAATTATATTGAACCAGAGTTTGTTTGGAACCAGAGGCCCTCGGACGGCAATCGATACGATATATCGATCTACTAAAACAGTCTATTACTCTGTGAATCATCCTTGTCAGCATAGAGAGAGTGAAGAAATTTAGATAGGAATCTCCCATCATTATTACTGCCCTCAGCCACCATTACGATCTCGCAAATAAAAGCGTTTATATTGAATTTAGGAGTGGATCTCGGAAGTTTTTAGTGTTCCCATCGTTAGTTTTGGAGGTTTTCACACCGCAGGATCGACTATTAAATCGCTTATAGCAAAAGTGTGCACGAGCCTAATTTAATGAATGTACAACAATATTGAAGATAATTATGCCTGTTATTTAATTAAGTTTCGAGCAAGATGGAATATATCAAGGATATTTATTAGAAAAGAACAGTAATAATCCAAAGAATGGAATTACTGTAGGTTTCCATAGAAACCTCTAACAGGCATAGCTCGTTGGCTATTTCAGAGGTTTGCAATCAGATCCATTCTAAATCAAAGAAAACAAAGCTTTCCATGCAGTGGCGTAGCGTGCAATTGGGCAACGATGTGCTGTGTCCATTTAAAACCATGTATAAGGTCGAATGCGAAGGTGTTCCCCTAACACCCAGTCATTCGATCTTTTTCATGGGTTCAAATGGTCGAACTGCAACGTTGCCAAATAGCACGCTACGCCACTTTTTTCATGCCCAGAAAGCTCCGCCGGATAGACTGTGCGCCAAGTTTTAAGTTTCCTGGAGCTCGAGCGCGCCTTAAAAAAAAAGTCTCGCGATTGCGAAAAGTCTTGCGCATGGATGCGTTTTAACGAGCGTGCAAAAGCTCGCGCTCTTGGAGTGGTATTAACTCGCAATTGAAGACGGATCTTGAGGAGGAAGTTCATCAAACATCTAGCGCGTTCTTCCGAGAAGATCCTTCCCCGAGCAAGATACTGATCTATTTCGTAGAGAACACATGATGTTTTGTGAGCCCTTGAGGCCGGAGACCGTCTCAATTTCAATCGCGATCTCAATTTTGGTGCACTCGTTCTCTCCTCGCGCATATAATGGTCGTCTTTCAATCACCTTTTTATCGTTCCGTATTCTCATTCAGTGTTGCCAAGTTTTTAATCGGTGAAATATGTCTAAATTTTAGACTATATTATTGAAGATAAACTTTACAATCCTCTGATGTTTTAAATCGAGTGAATAGAATTTGTTTGTTGATTTAGCTCTTCGGTTAGTTATATTAACAGACCAATCTTTATTCAGTCACCATTTCTAACATTTGAGTCGTTGAAACATCAACGTTTTTTTGCTTGTTTTCAGCGTAAGTGTATAGTTACCCCAAAAAATTGGGGTTTTTTTTGGAAACCTTTCCCCGACAAGATTGATTTTTTTTAAAAAACCAAAGTTTTTGTGGCCCTTTTACCAACCCGTTCAATTTCTCCGAATTTCAATTTTTTTTGCCTTTTCTCCCCTCGCGCTTTGTTTTTTTCAATATTTTTTTTTCCTTTTCTCTTCTTTCCTTTTAATCTTTTCTTTTTCTTTATTTCTTTCCCCTCTATTTTTCTGTTAAATTTTTTGTTTTTTAAAGCTCTTGGGATTTTCCCAAACCCCTTTTTCATCCCTTTTAAATTTAGTCTTTTTAAAACTCAAGTTTTTTTTTTTCCCCCGAAGGAGGGGATAAAAATTCTTTCGGAAATTTCGTTTTTAACATTTTTTTGGAAAATAATAAAAGATAAACTTTGGCCTTTTTCCCCAATTTAAATTTTATCTCTTTTTTTAAAATTTTCCGGTTTTTTGCGTTTTTTTAAATCCTTGGGTTTTGGACCTTTTAACCCCCTCAACCCCTTTCCCCCCCCTTCTTCCCCCCTTTTTTTTCTAAATTCTGCTTCCAAAAAATTTTTGTTATTGAAGCCTTGGGTATTTTTTAAGGGGCACCCCGGAAACTTCCCGTGGTTTTTGACCGGGGGCCCCGCCGCCCAATTCTTGCCTAAAAACCCGATTTTGAGGGAAAAATTTTAAGGTTGTTTGGGCCCGTTTCTTAAACAAACCTTCCCGGAAAGACCAAAAATTTTAACCCAAAATTGGGGAATCGGGGGGCCGCCCCCAAACCCTTTTTCCCGGTTCCTTCCCTCCTTTTTAAAGGTCCCAGCCGTTTGCCAAAAAAGGGGGTTTTGGTATTGGTTGAAGCTTTTGTATGTGTATTCTGCGCGAGGTTAAAAAGAGGGGTAGAATTCGGGAAAATGTCGAACTTTGAACATAGCATTTTGTCCATTTTAGGTCTAGACCCATAAAAAGGATCGAATTCAAATGATCATCGTCGATCCCTGGGTTAGTCGATATTTTTCTTGCGCTTTAATGAACCAAATGAACGTTGTCAGTTTCCCACGTTTCGCCACTGAATGTTTGGCGTGTGGTATTTTTACGATACGCATAGGAGTCGCCGAACAAAAAATTCCGCAAGTCGACAAGACACTTTGATTTAAATCCCAAAGGTCTCAAAAAAAAAAAAAAAAAAAAAAAAAAAAAAAAAAAAAAAAAAAAAAACGCAACCTTTAACCGGCGCTGCGACGCAACGTCCTTGTTCTCTTTTAAAATCGGTTTTCTCAGGGTTGCAAAAAACCCCCCCTCCCCCCCCACACCCACACACTCGGGGGCAATTTTCGACTCCTGAAAGTTTTCGCATCGAAACGTCCCCGGTCGTTTCAAGAGGATTGGTGTTGGGAAGGTTTCGGGGGGGAGGGGGGGGGGGGCGCAGACATGACAATTTCGTGCGTCTGTGTGCGTTGCAGTCCCGTGTCGGAAACTCGCGAATTCGTGCGAATGTATAAGAGATTGGCCCCCCCCGCCGTTTTGTTCCCTCTGTTATCGAGGGAAAGGGCGAGAACGAGTAAGTCAAGGGCGGCGAGGGTGGAATGATTTTCAGACCGGTACGTTCGCGGGGGATCTTCGGGAGTAGGGGTGGGTAGACGGGGGGGGGGGAGGTGAGGGTTGCGAGAGGGGTTTGGGAAAAACCGTCGAGACGCTCCAGACGCTCCTCCGTTGCTGGTCAAGGCCCCGGGACGCGTCGCCCTTCCCCCGCCCCCCCCTCCAACCTTCCCCCCTGCCCCAGACGCAACATTCAACACCGCCGCGCAAATGCTGAAGGGTTTTCCCGGGTTTCCCTTTTACGATTGCCAGACGGTGCAGGAAAAAATTTTTCATTCCACATTTATCGAATAAAAAATTTTAAAGGTACATGTATACCTACAAGCTTTTATCCATGGGCATGGGGCCAACGCCAACGGGTTTTGCCAATCTTTGATCACGATTTTTCTAAGGTAGTAATTTTGGGTTAATAGCACAGAATAATACAATCAGAACGGAAACTCCCCTAAGAGCCAATGGAAGCAAGTTTTGGGAAATTTTAAAGGCACCAATAGGCAATGCTGTGGTCCTATATCCCCCCATGGTGGACGTGTGTGATTTGTGTTGAAACTCATTTATTTTTGTAAATTCTGGAAAGAAAGCTTTAAATTTCCGCCCTCACTTTTTTTTAATGGCATTTCAGAATGAAGATTTTGCGGATCATGTCCCATATTTTTTTTTTTCACGCGCGAATCCCGATGTAAACACCTATATCCCAACATGGCGGACGCGAAATGAATTTGCTTCAAAATCCGACAGAGTTTCCGTTCTGATTTGTATTATTCTGTGTTAATAGGTTATGTTCATTTGTTTGTTACTGCAAATTGAAACTTTTAGCTCCCAATTTCGAGCAATGGGGCCTTTCAAACTTTTGCTGTGAGCAAAATTTGTAGTTTCCAAAAAGATGTAAAAAAACCCGCGAAAATCACGTGAATCACACTGCAAAAGTCAAAAAAATTTAGGAAAATACTCACCCAAAAGGGTTTTAAGGGCAAGTTCGAAATGGCGGTTCAAAGCAAGGACTATGGGAGATTCCTGTTTTTTAAATTTTCTTTCTCTAAGGAAACACAGGATAAAATGTCTCAATTTAGATATAGGAATCTCTCATGAAACCTGCGTCTCTCCTCCATTAAGCCCAATTCTGTGAGCGATTTTCGTGATTTTGTGTGATTTGTACAGGTTATTATGCAAGAAACAACTCTTTTATCCCCTTAGCAAAAGTTTGCAAGAGTCCCAGTAATAGGCTCGCCCATCTGCTTACTATAGAGTTCTAGATTTTTGTCTCAATTCACCTTGGCCCGATATTACGGTGTAGGAAAACACTCCGTCCATATGATAAAATGCCTTTGATTCTCTTCTGAAAAATTGTCATTTTTTCATTAATTTAACAAGCAAATGAACTCTTGCAAGGTGCGCAAATATACTATCAATTTGATGTCTGTGCTGCGAAAGAGCAATGATATATCATTGAAACATTTTAAAAATCACTCCATACAAAGAAAATTTGCTCCAATTTCAGATGGACCTCTCGTGTCTGTATGTACTATGTACTTACTACATACGTTTTGCACCCACCCCCAAAAAAAAGAACATGAGCTCCGATTGGGGGAAAAAAAGATAGAGTTTCATCATGGTTGTTAACCAGTGAATTTGAAGGTTGGAACTTACAGCTTTTGTCGCGAGGAACATGGTACATGGTTCCGAAAAAAAAAATGTCTACGTTGCGTATTAATGAGAAATCAGCACTGAACTGTCCCCATTCGAAGTTTTGGTCTTCCGTTGGGTGAGTGAAACGTTCGTAGAGTGGAAACATACACAGGTGATTCATTTGAACTTTGAGATCAAAGATTCCTTTTGTGAGGAGTGAGATTTTTACTTCTCTAACTGGTCTTACTGCTATTGTCGCAGCACCGGTATTTATTTCTTAATACATTTGTCTACATTTGAATCTTGCAAGAGCTCCAGAAAGGTGTTTCCCGTACACAATCTGGCAATCATACGTCTCTTTACACGCGTAAGTACCAACTCGCTTATTACGTTGCAGCGATCAAATATCATAAGAAATCTCGAGCATTCTCTTCCGCAAAAACTCCAAATGTTTCATTGATTACTTAAAACGAGCAAATTAAATTGGATTTTGCTTACTGCCTAGGTATACATACATTCGCTATTACCTTTTACAGCGTAAGCATCGTCCATGCATAACGAAAGAAATTTCGCGCGTTCGCTTCTGCAGAATCTTCAAATCCATTAAAAATGAGAAAATTGAAAATGTTTCTTCACAACCTCGCAACTATGGGGTCTTTCCTCCGTACTTGATACGTTGTAGCGTAAGTACAAACCAAATAACGTAAAAGTCTCGCGTATTCTCTGCCTACCTGCTGGTGCGGCGGCCGCGGCGCGCGTCGCTACGTGGATTGAAACCTCATCATTTCCTGGATCAGTGCAGCGGGCTCAGCATCCATTTTGACACCGATTTAAACTTATTAAAGCATTGTTGGTAGTATCATTTAGTATTTTCAATGGTCGTGAAAGAGATTGGAGGATAAGTGTTTCAGCAGGGGTGCCCCTATAGGGATTTCAAGTTGGATGACGTCGACCTAGTTCAACTGATGTACAAAAATCAACTTCAAGTGAGGCTTGATCCACACTAGAGCTTGACTTGAAGGTCATCGATGTCGTTTGATGAGGAAAGAGTGAGGTTCTGCTAGTCCAAGTCAAGTCCAACTTTTCGCCAACTTGAGCGGACCCCAGCGTCTCACATAATAATAAACCTACATAAGTTTATAAAACAGGTACCTCTGCGATTTTTCAGCAACAGCTACACGGAAAAAGAAGAATGGTGTAATTTACCATTTGACCAAAACTATCAGTAAACCTCAAGTAAACTCGTGGCGGCCAAGGTCCAAAAACTTCTCCAAACCTCTCCCTTTTACTACCTTCCTCTTTCCTACCTCAATCTCCTCTCTTTAAAAACTTTTCTTTCAAAATCTGTTATTTTAACCCTACCTGAGAGATGCATGATTGTGCGTGAGGTCTCTCAGATTCAACTTACAAACTAGCTGATATCAAAGCGACCAAGTCCCCTCCCCTCCCCTCTTCCCACCCTTGCTACTCCTGTGTTTCTTCTAGCCCCCTACCCCTTCAGATTTCAGCCTGAGATTTTATCTCTGATCTTCATTATTCAGAATAATTATTACAGTCTGTTGGCTGCGCTCAACGCAAACCATTGCATAACTCATAAATTGCAGGCGCATGAAAGTGCAAAGGATTTAATGCCCAAAGGCGCTGATATCCGAAGAACCAAGTCTAATTTTTTGTACCTACCGCACCTTTCTTCTGCTTCCTCTTCTACTTCATCCTCTTGCTATAGTTCACCCACCAAAAAAAAAAAAAAATGATAAAAAAAATAGAAAAAAACTTGGCGTTACCTGCCAACATAGAGTGTACTAACACCGCATATCAGCTTTTGCAGGTCAACGCCAAGT
Source organism: Trialeurodes vaporariorum (assembly GCA_011764245.1). Classification (NCBI taxonomy): domain Eukaryota; kingdom Metazoa; phylum Arthropoda; class Insecta; order Hemiptera; family Aleyrodidae; genus Trialeurodes; species Trialeurodes vaporariorum. The sequence continues at coordinate 8,579,926 of VMOF01000001.1, forward strand.
TTTTTTCTATTTTTTTTATCATTTTTTTTTTTTTTTTGGTGGGTGAACTATAGCAAGAGGATGAAGTAGAAGAGGAAGCAGAAGAAAGGTGCGGTAGGTACAAAAAATTAGACTTGGTTCTTCGGATATCAGCGCCTTTGGGCATTAAATCCTTTGCACTTTCATGCGCCTGCAATTTATGAGTTATGCAATGGTTTGCGTTGAGCGCAGCCAACAGACTGTAATAATTATTCTGAATAATGAAGATCAGAGATAAAATCTCAGGCTGAAATCTGAAGGGGTATGGGGCTAGAAGAAACACAGGAGTAGCAAGGGTGGGAAGAGGGGAGGGGAGGGGACTTGGTCGCTTTGATATCAGCTAGTTTGTAAGTTGAATCTGAGAGACCTCACGCACAATCATGCATCTCTCAGGTAGGGTTAAAATAACAGATTTTGAAAGAAAAGTTTTTAAAGAGAGGAGATTGAGGTAGGAAAGAGGAAGGTAGTAAAAGGGAGAGGTTTGGAGAAGTTTTTGGACCTTGGCCGCCACGAGTTTACTTGAGGTTTACTGATAGTTTTGGTCAAAGATATCAGGCCGGTTTTGCGATTTATTCCTATGTTAAGGGGTTGAGGTTTAGGTGGGTCAGTCATAAAGAGATATTTTGACAAAGATGTGTTTCTAAAGCAATGATTATAATAAAGTTGATTCCATCATAAGGCACATCAATAGAGCAGAATGAAATAGGGAGCGCAATCCCTCCCCCCTCTTTTCATTTTATTTTTCTTATTACAAGCAATAGTAGAAAAAAAGCTAAGTTGCAATGATCTTCTTCTTTAAGCTTTACCTAACCCTTTAATTTGAATGTCACTGATGAAAAGCTAAGACAATTCTACACGAGGAAAAAATTCCCTTTAAGAATTTCAAAATACTAAACTGTTTCTGATACTTTACTAATAATAGTTTTGCACTATTAATATTATTAAAGCGACAATATTTGAAATTCAGCAGGTATAGAGCTTAAAGTTTAAATTGTTTTTGGTACCGTGAAAAGATCAAGGATCAGTAATGCGTGATTTTAAAAATTAAAAAAATTTAAGTTACTTAGTACTCAGCGAGCTGAGAACACGGATGTCTTTACGCCAAGGAATAGAGCTCGAGTCTATGTATTTAATCATTCTTTACTAGTGGTTATAATTATTATTCGGAAGTCGTTGGTGAGCTTAAACCAAAGATTTCAATACGGTCTTCCTCTTGGGTCTCCCAGTTTTAAAGACACACTCAAGTAAAATTGCAAAATAACGTTTGAGTTGTGACGGTATAGCTCATCAGGTTTTACAAGAACTGGTTTGTGCAACAAGAACAGTAAAAATCTGGCAACACTGTATTCCATCCATTCCAACTAATGTAAAGTACTGACTCGAGGGAGTGCACTGTGCATCCTCAAAAGTTTGACCCTTTACGAGGGTTTAAATGGATGTATTACGTTGTTGCCAAAGTGCACGCAACAGCTCTGGTTCCTAACATATACAGTATCTCCCATCAGAGTGCTTCCAAAATTCTAATCTTCTACAAAAAATTATCACAGGTCTTGACTAACACCATCACAAGAGCTCACATATTATGAGAGAGGTGTTCTTGAAAGTAGCAATGTGGCAAGTAGCCTGCAAAATTGCTTCAACGGGCATTGTTTTGCAGCTAGTCAGCACATTGGTGGATCCAGCCGTAGCGAACGGGGGGGGGCTAACCTGAGATTTTCACCCCCCGGAGACCTCCTTTTCCTTTTTTCCCTCATTGTTTTCCCCTTCCTTTTCCCCTATTTTTTTGGGCCGAACGAAGGGGGAATGGCGACCGCCCCCTTCCCCCCCTATATCCGCTAATGCGTCGAAACAGGTTTTGACCCGTTGTCAACAAATAAGTTTGTCCCCGTGTTCTTCAGTATAGCGAGCAACGCTACTTGTCAGAACCCGGTATATACTCAGATAATGTGAGCTCTTCTGTAAGAACTATATAGTATCCTTTATTTGACACTAAGAGAGTTAGAGAAGGGCTGGAGGTGGAAAAGAGACTTACTTGTTTAACACTTGATTGATTTGTAACAGTGAGCAAACTAGCACTTCTTGCAATCTCTTTGAAGGAATTGATGATCAATGTAGAAACAGCAATCTGCTAATAATAGGGATTCTAAGACTAGGAGCTCATTGGAGTTGCCTGATCTCAGAATATACATTGCTAACAGAAGCGACAGATAAAATCATATATAATCGTACGGACAGCATTTGTCAACACTTCTATAGGTTGTCCCAAGAATGATTGGACTTGACAACTGTAGCTTTAAATGAAAACATCAGCTTCCATCCTCAGATAGAGCAACCTGATTGGTTAGGAGCCGTAAGAAGCTGATGTTTTCATGAAAACCATAGAAGTGTCAAATCCAATCTTTTCTGGGACAAGCTATACAAGCGCACAAGCACAGCACAAGACAACAATACCAATTCTTTGAAAATACACTTTGGAAACTTCAGAGGCTTCCAAGAAAGTTACCCGGAGATGGCATGCTTACAAAGAGCGGATTTTTAACAAACATCACTGCACTTTCATTAAAGTATTGAACCACGATTGAACAATAATATTTTTAAATTATGAAACAGAACTGCGTGAATAACCTCAAATGTCAAATTGTGCTGTTGCCCTCTGATCTGCCAAGATTTGCCGAGAAAATAAGAACTAAGGAATAAACTAATCGATCGAAGAGTATTCAAAATAGAAGGAATTTTATATACAGACAATCCATATAATATAATAATGTTGATTGAAAACCACTAATATAATAAAACGAACAACAACGAGACAGATCACGCGTTCGCTCACTCAGTCAGTCACTTCACGAGTCGCGACGCGCACATTTGCTGCGCAGCTCGCAATTCTTCGCTCTCTTCCAATCTTTCATTCGTCCTCGCGACGATGCTCCTCCGTTCCACCATAGCGGTATGTGGAGAAATGGCGATTTTACGCTAATTTCAATCATTGATATCTCCCTTAATACAGTTCGAAATTCAATGAGACCTGGCCTAAAACCTTCAGAAAAGCATAACGAATCTTTCTATACCAGGTTATATGGGGGTTTCATCTACCGTTATTCCGCAATCTGAGCGCAAAAAACGAGCGGCCGAAACGCAAAAATTCTGAATTTACGCTAATTTCAATTAAAGCTATCTTCCTTGATATTGCTCAAAATTCAACGAGACCTGGCCTAAAACCTTCAGAAAAGCCTAACGAATCTTTCTATACCAGGTTATATGGGGGTTTCATCTACCGTTATTCCGCAATCTGAGCGCAAAAAACGAGCGGCCGAAACGCAAAAATTCTGAATTTACGCTAATTTCAATTAAAGCTATCTTCCTTGATATTGCTCAAAATTCAACGAGACCTGGCCTAAAACCTTCAGAAAAGCCTAACGAATCTTTCTATACCAGGTTATATGGGGGTTTCATCTACCGTTATTCCGCTATCTGTGCGCAAAAACGAGGGTGCGAAACGCAAAAGTGAATCGGCAAGAGGCAAAAAAAAACGCGAATAAATCGATGTTTTTTGGAAATATCTCCGTTGTTACTCATCCGATTGAAAATCTAATTAGTGAGCGGCACATGTACACCTCAAGACGAATCGAACAGTACCAGGTGTTATGGGGTTTTAATGAGCGGTTTTCTTGGAATCCTAGGCAACAGATCATATAACGCTTAAATCGACAAAAACGAACTGATCGGTGTATAATAAGTGTCCGCGGACGCCACCTTCTTGCTCGGGGGTTTGGACTTGGCCTGGTGGCTACCGCCACTTATGATTCGCATAGCTGATTTTGGCCCCTACCAGAGTTAAGATAAACTTGACCAGAGTTATGGAACATTTGACCAGGAATCAGGTCAATTTCATTTGATACCTGCTCAAATGTTCCATAACTCTGCGGTCAAGTTTATCTTAACTCTGGTAGGGGCCAAAATCAGCTATGCGAATGGTAAATTACACCATTCTTTTTTTCCGTGTACAGATATCGGAAACGCCCAGACATAATGTACTATTTTTAGGGAATATCAAGTGACTCCCGACCCCCCGAAAATGGGTCATCATCAATAGCACGAGACATTTGTCGGGGCATTTCGATAACGAGCTGTTGCTTAAGACATCGCAGTGACAAGACGGTTCCTTTTTCTTACATGCTCTGAATGTACTCGTACATATAGCAATGGTGGCTCGTGTTATTTGGCTCCCAAGTTTTTTACCATTTGGACCTATGCGAAAGTATCGATTTCTCAGGGGTTCAGTCAATCCCCTGAAAATCGATTATTTTACCAAGGTTTAAATAGAGGTAATCCGTTGTTGGCTATTATTGCACAAATGGTCTGAGATCGTCAAAAAGTGGCCACAAATCAGAAAGTTGTCTCATTAATTAATTAATTTATAAACTTTGAAGACCAAATTTAAGCACATAGACAACTTTCAACAAGTAATTTACGCCTAGAAATGTCACTGGCTGCTTTTAAAATGATTCTATCGCAACCTCCTGGAGATTTTAATCCGATAGATGGCGTTTCTTTTCGCTGGCTCCGAAAATAGCCGTTTTTTGACGAAAACGGCTGAAAAAATGTGAAACCGAAACCTATAATCATTACTGATACAACTCCAAATTACATATGATTTTTTCCTCCCATAAATACGTCTTTATTTCCGAATCAATTTGGCCGGTTTAGGGCTCAAAAAATCAAGCAAAAAATTACGCAGGTGCTGACATTCCGATTTTTCGTCTATTATTCTTCGTCTGTTCAGAGAAAACAGCCTAAAATAGTCAAAAAACGGCTATTTTCAGAGTCAGCGACAAGTACTGCCATCTATCGGATTAAAATCTCAGGGAGTTTGCCATGGAATCACCTTAAATTAAGCGTAAAAGCTCGAAAACGATGATATTTTGTGAATTTCCTTTCACTGATTTTTGGCCCCTTTTTTCGATCTCAAAACATAATGCACTGCACGAGCAGCCTCTGGAATACGGCTGCAACTACATGCGCGTTTTTTTTTTTATTTTTTATTTTTTTATTTTTATTTTTTTTTTTTTTCAGTTTTTGAAATAAACAATGGACCACGGTGCGATGGATGCCACGTTCCGAAGCCACCAAAAAGATCAAGAGAAAACCTTGAGAAAAACGCCTTCATCAGACAGGTCGACGCTCCAGCGTACACTTTTTCGCCCCTCCCTCTCCTCCAATTTTCCTCACTCGTAGTCGCACCCTCGCTCCACGTTTTCCCGCCAGCCCCTAGAGCCCCCACACAATCCCCCTAGCTCCAGACGACTGAGACCCTCTGCACCCCCTCCCCAAAACGGCTCGTATAGCTTCCCGACGCCCCTCCCCCCTCCGCCCTCCCTCCGCCCCCTCCCCCCGCCGTCCGTCGCGTCGCGTCGGGAGTACCGTTGTAAAATCCCCCCTCCCGCTCACCGCTCCATTCACCCCCCCCCCCCCCGCGAACCTCGAAATATCGCGATTGCACTCACAATCAGTGACAGACGAGATATAATTTCCATATTTTCGTCTGTTCCTGCGCAGCGCAGTGGCGAAACTGCGAAGTAAGGACCAACTTTTGCTGGCGGGTTTATCCCCGTCATTCCCCCATTTTCTGCATTTAAAAAAGGGAGTCTCCCCCTCTATTATTTCAGTCTGGAATAAACTTCACTCCGTGACATGTACTTTTTTATCATTCATTCATTTAAATTTTCACATGACCGAATAATATGAAAGGGGGAAAAATAAAAATGAAGCAAACGCATAAAGTAAAATGAGAATAAATTCCAATTAGAGAGAAACCCAATTGGAGTGCTTTTCATTTAAGGTCTCTGGTATAGGAAATATTGAAGATGTGAGTGATTCGATTTCCCTTATTTTTTATTTTTTTTACATAAAATAAACAAAATTCTGTGAAGGTTTCATAAGTAGATCGTATATAGAGAGTTTAAGACTCGTAATGGAATCAATCAGCTGAACTGATGTCATTAATTCATAAATGCAACCATACTCTGTTTATCATCGGTTCATTTGCTTTCCGCTAAACGTATAAATGAGCTCAAACTCCTGATCAAAGCTGTCCGTTGCGAGAATGTTTGTGTTTTTGTTTCTAAAGTTGATTTTTTGTTTGCTTTTTTTTTTGTTTTTTGTTTTTTGTTTTTTTTTTTAAAGATGTTTTTTGTTGCTCTTGTTTGCTCGTTTATTGTTAGCATTTTTGTTTTTTTGTTTTTTACTTTGTGTTGATTATATTGTGTGTGATGTAGATTGATTTAATGTTACCTATACTTGAGAAATCGATGTTAGCTATACTTCCATCGTTTCTAATTTCTATTTGCATTAGGATTCAAACTAAATAGGCGACTTAAATTTTTTAGTGAACCCATTGAGCAAATTATAAGATGCAAGAGCAGTAGCGCACCGAGAGTTTCTTCATCTCTCTCTTTTCTCCATTAAGAAACGTATGTTAGACAAGGATGGACAAGGGGATAAAACCCCCCTCCTTCTGTCCTTTTCCTACTCATACATTCAAATGGGAAATGAGAGAGATGGAAGATATCCTGGTTGCGCCAGTGTGCAAGAGCATACATATTTCAGTATCTTCTGACATATGTTTAAAATCGTGTTATTGATTGATTTTTTAGATTGTTACACAGTCATTTTTTTAGAACATATTTTTATGGTTTTTATGGTTTATGGGAGCATGGTGGTTTGCGCATGCTGAAATTTAAATGAGTTTTGTGAATCCTCCTCCTCTAATTCTTCCATCACTTTTTACAGATTTGATGCATTTTTGAGAAAAATTTTCGAGACGCATTCCTGATAAACAAAAGAGTAATTTTTGAAAAGCAGTTTATCTCTGTTCTGTTTTGCAGCACGTCAATCTGGAATGATTAATTGTAAGTATGTCGAGTTTTCTACAAAACTTTCGAGAACTTTTGACCTATATATATTTATCCTATCTTCTTCCGTTCAGTGAAATTCTGCGGGAAAAAGGCGAGACCATAATAAAAAAAGTAAAATTCACTCCAAGTGGATTTACCTAGTGGATAGAGGATTAGCAAACTCAAAGTTTAGATGGACTCGCGTATTCGCATGATATTCGTACTGTTCACAAAAAAACCTTGTTAGAGATTCGTCGCAACTATAGTAAACTTTTCCAACTTAGTTTGTTGACATGAAGGTTCATTGTTCGTATCCAGTTAATCACTCTGGAAAACTAGTATTCTCATTTCAAACTGAGTTCACAGTGAAATTGATTACAAGTTTTTAATTATTACGTCTAAAAATAAGAAGCGCTCATGCATACAGGGTGAAAGCTTCACTTTATTATTAGGACATTTAGAGTTTACAAGTTGCGAAACCTCTTTTTATCCCGTGCACAGGCGCACCAGGGACTTCGCCTGTCTCTCTCCGTTGCCGCAATTTTTAAACAGAAGTGTTAGGAAAAAGGGTGGAGGGAAGGGCTACAATCAGTAGCGGCCCGTGAAATTTGGCAACCATGCATTTTTCCCACTTAAACTGAGGTAAAAAATCGATTCAAGCGGAGGCTGGCAGCCTCCTCGAGTTTCGATTGTTTTCCATGTATTTAAATAGGATAAAAACACTGTTGCCAAATCGCACAAGCCGCCACTGACTACAATAACATGACTTCAGAAGATTAATTTATCACGATAATTTCATTTTTTGCCTCGAGCGCACCTATATATTTTGATTTTGTAAACGGAATTAATGGTTGAACATTGTAACAATAAGTGGTAGATCTTTTGATTGGCTATAGTTGTAAATTTTTTTGCTAATTTTCATCAAAACTGTGTGAGCCACACTTGAATTCTTTCACTTTCACCCATGTTTACCCATTTTACTACTGATTTCAATGGAAGCTATTTTTTGCCATAAACTATCCTAAAAGTTCAAATTGCAAAACATCAAAAATAGAAATTCTGACGGGGAATCTAAAAAGCAACAAATGTGTAAAATCTGGAAGCATAAAGACCAATGATTTAAACGTTATCGGAGGGTACAGCTACAGATAGACTGACGGACTGTCGGATTGAAAGACAGACGCCACAGATTCCTTTTTTTTTTTTTTTTTTTTTTTTTTGCATGAATCTCTCTATATTATCTCTCTGAATCCCTCTATAGTAAATTATAAGCCTTATACACTGTCAAATTCTCAAAAAGTGACTAGCGACTGTATCTATTTTGCTATAATCTCACTTTAGACTTGGTCGCGCCTTCAATCTACTGTGTATGCAAAATCAGCACCGATGCAGGAATATTTAACTACCCATTTAAGGTGATTCCAGGCGAAGCATGTTCAAATGTCAATCCGATGAATATAGCATCACTAGCGCTGCTCAAAAGTCATCAATTTGTTTGCTGTATTTGATTGATTTAAACCATAAGTACAAATTTGAAGAAAGTCGGCACCTGCAAACATACCAGTAGCGGCCCGTGAGATTTGGCAACCATGCATTTTTCCCACTTAAACTGAGGTAAAAAATCGATTCAAGCGGAGGCTGGCAGCCTCCTCGAGTTTCGATTGTTTTCCATGTATTTAAATGGGATAAAAACACTGTTGCCAAATCGCACGAGCCGCCACTGAAACATACCTCAGGAAAATATCCAGTAAGTTTCAAGCTGAAATACTCAAATATAAAGCCGGAAATTATGATTTACAAAAATTCCCATAAGCTTCAATATGAATTCGAGTGAGGCAAATACACATACTATCACTTGCACGCACTCGCACTCACTAAGCTTATGGCGAAACGATTTTCATAATTTACGGCTTTAATTCTTTTTGGACTCAAAATAGCCAGTAAAAATTTCGCTGGTGCTTATCATTTTTTAACATGCCAAAAAACGACGTTTCCCAAAAGCGACATGCGGCGCTATGCATCGGATTGAAATCTGGAAAAGTTTCGCCTGGAATCACCTTTATAATTGAGCGACCAAACATGAGTTGTTCTTCGTATAACCTAGCTGGTAGTAAAAAGGGTTAAATTATATTACACAGTCTAGCCATAAGTCCTGTCACTCGCTATTTTGCCGATAGCAGCTAAACGACTGAAAATAAGTATACAACACTACATATATTCTGAAACTAGACAAAAAATGCTACAAACGTGCTACTTTTATGTGACGTAAGCACCTGTGCTCCGCGCAACAGGCAGCGATATCTGTCAACGTCGGACTACCGTTGGGCGCGCACTGATAACACTCGACTGCCATGAGTTCTGTTGTGCGCTATTTTGCCGATAGCAGCCAAACGACTAAAAATAAGTACATAACACTACATATATTCTGAAACTAGACAAAAAATGCTACAAAAAATGCTACTTTTATGTGACGTAAGCACCTTTGCTCCGCGCAAGAGGCAGCGATATCTGTCAACGTCGGACTACCGTTGGGCGCGCACTGATAACACTCGACTGCCATGAGTTCTGTTATGTGCTATTTTGCCGATAGCAGCCAAACGACTAAAAATAACTACATAACACTACATATATTCTGAAACTAGACAAAAAATGCTACAAAATCGTAAGTTTGTTTATTTTTTCCCCGAAAATTTGATGCCCAAAACTTCATTTTCAACCAGGCTTAGCTAGTAATTTCTACGCGCCCAACAGCAACCCGACCTTGACATATATCAGCGCTTATTGCGGGAGATACAGGGGCTTTCGGCAAATGATAGTAGCATGATTTTGTAGCATTTTTTGTCTAGTTTTAGAATATATATAGTATTGTATACTTATTTTCAGTCGTTTGGCTGCTATCGGCAATATAGCGAGTGACAGAACTTATGGCTAGACTGTGTATACATGAGAAATTGCCTATCATTTTTTGCTAATCCGGCAGCACCCCTCTGTTTGCAACGTTGCGTTTGAGGTCGGTGGCATTTCATATAAACAAACGTTAAAGCATTGACATTGGCATTGCGGGTAATCGGGTGCCGGTCGGTAGTTCGGCGAGCGAATGAGGAATTACGCTCGCCCTTGCTTGCTTTGCTGCAGAAGATGACGCGGCCGCGGCGCGGCGGCTTCCGTCCACGCGCACGCTAATCGTCGCGTCGCGCGTCGGCGTTTCATTGTTGGCCCGTGCTGAACCTGTGCAGCCGCAGCGCAGCGCGTGCACATGCAATCGCCGTTGCGTAAAGCGGGGTCCACACCTGAGTATTTCGGCGCACCACTCGGCGCATGAGCATTCGCCCGCATTCTCACGCGGTGTGGGCTTCGCGGAGGTTTTTTTTATTTCGACGAACAAGTATGGCTCATACGGTGCGGCGCGACGTCCACATTGACGCTCATTCGGGCGAATGATGTACGGTACGCCGTGCTGTGCAGCGAAATGCTCAGGTGTGGACCCGGCTTTATGAATCACCTGCACGCCAAAGATGATGAATGAAAATAGACAGAGTAATAACGCTCCGAGATTAAGGTGATTCATCACCTGTCTGAAGTAAGATTCTGAATCAATAGATGGCACCTCTAGTCACGTTTTTAAAATTTGACTTTGGAAGAGTGTTTTTTTGTTTTTTTTTTTTCTCCTAAAAGCATCAATGAATCAAAAGAGGCGTCCCCAAAGGATCTTGGTAATTTGTTACTAAAATTTGTCGAGCCAGATTTCAACACTATTGTTCCTATATTGACGGAGAAACCAAGCATTTTGCCAAAATTTTCTGCTAGGTAGGAGCGTTTTATCAAATGACATAGCCCAATATTTTGTCATAATCTCAAGCCTTGATTTTTCCGTCAATCTGGAACCAATATTTTTGAAATTGGGCTCAACAAATTTCGTGAAGTGACTTTATTGTCTCTATTTATTTATAGCCAGAATCTCACTTCAGACAGGCAAGGAATCACCTTAAACCTTCAGGTTCTATGGCTTTCAAAATAAAGTATATCCTGATAGAAATTTTCATAATTTCATTTCTCGACCAATTTGAGAAATTTCAAGGTTTTCAGGTTTTTCGGAATTTCACAGTATTAGCTACTTTTGACATTAATTATGCCTCAAAAAATTTAAAATGATAGAAAGTAAAACGAAAATTTATCAAGAATAGTTTTGATGAGAGGACTCTCTTTTAGAAGTCATAGTGCAAGAAGTATAGCAGAAGTCCCGCGTCAACGATTCGACGCAACTCGCATTACACATGACCCACTGCGTTATGCCACTGCGTGTGAGTAGTAAGTACCTTGTACCAGGCCCTAACATACTAGTTTCCTTTAGTCTGTTTCACATGGTTTTTCATTAATTGTATTGAAAAGAAAAGGAGTTGAATAGTGGATATTCCGTCAGAATGTTTGTTGGGCGCCTTCGATTAATGATGTAGGCAAAAACAAGCACCGCGGAGTAGGAATATTTATCGCTACTAACTTGATTTGAATGAGCGCGCAGTTTGACTGATTAAACTTGCGGTACCGAAAGGGTTAAAGCTGATAGCAATTGCCTTGAGAGTTGGTCAAGACAGGGCCATGCGTGGGCTTGTTCAAGTGATGAAAAATCACCCATCACCATGCCAGTTTTGTTTTCCTTTCTTTATGCAGACCAGTTTTGTAAGCAGTTTACTATAGCGATAATTTTAAATTTAATGCTTTTGTTTATCAGCGGAAAAACTTTCTGGTTTTTTTTTTTTTTTTTTTTTTTTTTTTTTTATTTTTTTTTTTTTACCACGAAAAAGGTATCAACCTTCGTTCGAACAATTTTCGCAGCAATTTTTTTCTCGTCCTATAAACGTGCGTATTTCTCCTGCACACCCTCACGCGGGTTTCAGTTTCGGTTGGCGCTGTCATATCCTGTCGTTGATTGATCAAATATTTGCAAAATATTTGCACTGCTGAACAAACATGGATCCCCGACTCAATGTTGCCGAATTCAGCGGGAAATTCAAAACTTTTATCTTATTATGTCATCAATATCGCGGCATCCATCGGCATTGTGCAAAACGGCAGCCCTGCCTTGAAGTTATAGAGGCCGCGCGCATCAAAACCAAACTTGCCAGATCGGGCCAATAACCGTGCTGTAGAATTTGCGTCAACTCTGATGGGAGAAAGCTGGTGATTTTTGGCATAATCTGGCAATAATGATGGTTTAGTTTTTTGTTGTTGTTTTTTTTTTGTTTTTTTGCAGCGAACACTTGCAGTTTTGTTTGTCCTCGATGAGCGGGATACGGGAGAAAAGAGAGAGAATCGAGACGGAAAGGCCAATGCCCCGAAATTTGTAATAGACTATTTTCGTGAGAAGCGGGAAATTGAAAATTGATCGATGACCAATATATGTCGTACTCACGTTTCAAAAAAAATCATCTAAGTTAATGCCGGAGTTGATTTGCGGTAGAATCAACAAACATAGATCGTCATATTGAACAAAAGCACGTTTCGGATCTCAAAAATCACTGAACGTCAATTTAACGAAAGTTTGTTTGGTTAACATCAAATAAATAGATTTTTTTTGGAATAACCTCATGAGTCATGTGTTTTTTTTAAATATTAAACTGGTCAGTCCAACAAAAATGCTGTCGGAATAACAATTTTTTTGGTGGTTTTCCCCAAAAAAAAGTTATCATGAGTAGAAAGTTTTGTTTCGTGTGGCTAAGCTACTTGGTTATTTAAACCTTAAACATTTTGGTCAATTAGACGCAGCACTTTGTGATCCATTTTCTTTAGCGAAGCGAATCAGTCAATGGGTCTGTTGCAAACTTTTGCTACAGCGCTATAGAGTGTGCAATCTAATGTAAAATCGCCTGAAAAGTCCAATGATGGCATCAGAAAGCAATGAAATGCAACAATAAACTCACAAAATGCGTTTAATGATATCCAAGATGGCGGCCAAATATCGAGCAATCTGTATGCATGCACCACGAACATCCAAGGATAGCCAACCTCACAATATCCATCACAACCAATCACAACGTAAATAAACACATAACGTCTACCTGCAGTGAGGTTGTCAAAGTTGGCAATCCTTGGATGATCACGGTGCATACATTCAGATTCCTCGATATTTTGCCGCCATCTTGGATTTTGATAAACGCCTCTTGTGAGTTTAATATTGTATTTATTGACTTTATGATGCCACCAATGGACTTTTCAGGCGATTTTACATTGGAGTAAACACTTTTTATCGCTGTAGCAAAAGTTTGCAACAGACCCATTCAACCTCGAGCGAAGTTAATCTAAGCAATTTTGATTTGTTTTCCAGTACAGTGTACCTTCTTTTCGGACACACCCTGTAAATTGGAACTATCAGTGAGAGACTGAAACTAACAGTTCGATTCATCGAACCTCTTCCCAGTGGCGTTGCGTGCCATCTGGCAACAATGCAACTGCTCCATTTAAACTCATTAAATATATCGAATTTTCCTTGTGCACTGTGCACCCCCTGAGTTCGATCTTTTACATGAGTTTAAATGGATAGAATACATTGTTGCCAAATTGCACGCGACGCCACTGCCTCTTCCTGTACAGTCCTCGATCGTGACCGGTGAGTTGATTCAGCAATAAAAATAAAAAGGAGAAAAAAAGGAGACGAAGTGAAGAGGTGCGAGGGGGGGGGTGGAGAAAGGAGAGGATGGGTTGGGAGAGGGGGGTGGAGAGAGAAAAAAAAATAAGTAATCAAAAGTCAAGATCCGAACCGAACAATGTTTTCCCTAATGATGATTGCCCATGAGTGGCTGTTATTCTCCACTGAGTGGTCTTATGTAATCGCCTTTACTCTCTTTATTACACCCCCCCAGTCCCCCCCTCTCCGTCCCCCCCTCTCCGTCCCCCCCCCCTCTCCGTCCCCCCACCCACACCCCGGAATAAAATCTTCGACCGCTTTTCTTCCTCTTCGCGCGCGCTAGCTCGCGAAATCGGCTCAGATTCGAGCTCCTGTGGCAATTACCGATATAAAATACAAGTACACAAACGAGCAATAAGACTTAACACCTATACGCACTTGGAGTTGCGGAGCTTATATTGAAAAGACCGCCATTTCTATGCAGAGAGGATTTTACTTTCAATCGTATTTCCGCTGTGATTCCACGACGACCGATCTTCTCACTCGTCATTCATAATTGATTGTCGTTCAATAGGAGAGGCAGTCCAGAGAGAGAGGGTGGTGTAGAGTATGCAAAGAGGGTTTTAAATCTTAGCACAGACTCCGCAGGAATAAGTCTGGAAACGCTTTTTTCAATAAGCTTCTTTGGAACATACGATAGATCTCCCGTTGGCATTGCAGAAGTTTAAATACATCATTATATTCATCGCACCCATTCATATTCGTATTTCATTTTATTTTATTTATTTATTTATTTATTTATTATTTTTTTGTTCAATAAAATAAATGTAACTTCGAGCAGAAGCTGCTTTATTCATATATTTTCTCTCCGAGTAAGGGGCGGAGCCGGAGGGGCCTCACCAACGAGCTATACATTTAACTAGAGTGGCAGTTTAATAGGTAACCTGCGTAACCACCATTGGGGATTTTTAGGTTAGGTTTAAGCGAGTAACCTGTCCATTTGTTTCCGTGTATTTTGATGCGGCATCACCGCACAGTGGACCAGAACATGCTTTGATCCATTGTGCGGTGGCGCCGCATCAAAATACATACACGGAATCAAATGGACAAATTACACGCTTAAACCTAACCTAAAAATCCCCCATGGTGGTTACGCAGGTTACCTATGAAACTGCCACTCTAGGTAAATGTATAGCTCGTTGGGCCTCACCAAGAAGTCCTATATTTTAGAAATGTCAGTCCGACAGCGCTGCAGTATTCCACTTCGTTCTTGCAGGGCTGCCGTTTTGCGTAGAATCAATGCTATTTTACTAGTCACCGATGATTCCACCGGTTGAGAAAAGATTACACAGTTCAGTTCAGTGTATGACTGTAATGTACGAAAATACTCTGATCTATAATCTTTCCTTAATCGGTGGAAACTCCGTTGATTAATTAAAATATCCGCAAGTCATCGACGACTCCACCGGTTGAGAAAAGATTACAGATGCGAGTATTTCAGTTTATCATAGTCATGCACTGAACTGAACTGTGTAATCTTTTCTCAACCGGTGGAATCATCGGTGAATTGAAAAATAGCATTGATTCTACGCAAAACGGCAGCCCTGCGTTCTTGTAGCAGGAATGGTGATCTCGACTAATCGGGAAATCAACCCCCATGCCTCTTATTTGATTAAAACGGATTCCTGGTTTGGTCTCAAAGGCTACAGCGCTATAACGGCCGCCTGGCCTGTTTAAATAGACTTTGAGGCCACACGAGTCCCAAACTCCACTATCAATGACGGAGCGTGCAATCCGGCAACGTTGCATTTGGTCCATTGAATTTAACGAAAAATATCGAACTATTTATAGATCGGTGATGACCATCAAATTCGACCTTAGGTAAAGAAAATGCTATGTTGCAGTGTTGCCAGATTGGGGTGAAAAGCCGTACGTTTTACATTGATTTCAATGGGGACGATACGGCTTTTTACCCTCGATCTGGCAACACTGCTATGTTGCCAGGCCAGGTATCACGCTTGACCACTGCTCAGCAAAGTTGCTTCATTCGATCATTGCAGACATAAATGATATTTTGAGACTTTTCGACCTCTACACTCCTACGGTCAAGAAATTTCGACAAACAAAAATATATATTTTTTCATGGCCAAAATTGATAGGGTCGCCTCTCTTTTCTCATCAAAATCTATGAATATAGGACATGTTTGGCGAGAAACTGTTTTTAATCAAATCACTCTGCAGGTCACCAATAAATTGAATCGTGTGTAAAGCCCAAACGCACAAAAAAGCTGTGTACGCTCACATGCTCACAACACTAACACATGCTCATCATTCAAGCAGCTCCCGGCTTATTAGATCTGTGACGTCAACGCGGGTGTACACACCATATACAAAACCCCACGCACCTGAGTACTTGCACAATAATTTCTGTAGAGGGTTTATCCACTATTCAGTCTATAGGGTGTTTTAGGTTTAAAATCGGAAAATTCTGGAGCCGAATATTCAGACATTAAACCTGAAACACCTTGTATATCTGTATATCTACTTTAATGTGAGGTGGGTAAAATTTTTATTCAGCATCCCATCTATAGCGATCGTGATTCGCCCTCGGACCTCGTTCACGATGGAAAATGCTGTGGCAACTGACTGATACTGCGCCGCGTCGGTCAGTTGAGGTCACTGGCGCAACCAGGATATCTTCCATCTCTCTCATTTCCCATTTGAATGTATGAGTAGGAAAAGGACAGAAGGAGGGGGTTTTATCCCCTTGTCCATCCTTGTCTAACATACGTTTCTTAATGGAGAAAAGAGAGAGATGAAGAAACTCTCGGTGCGCTACTGGTTGAGGTTCGTGATTGTCCAACAGCCGAGGCCGCGACCGCGGTGTCAGAGCCATATACAGGACTTTTTCTTTCTCTCTCTTTGTCCGTTTGAACAGACATGGTAGATAAGGACGGAGGGAAGATCTATCACGTGACTTCAGCCTGTATGTCTGTCCTTTTTTAATGCATGCGTTGAAATGGGCCGAGAGAGAGAGAGAGAGAAAGAGGGAGAGAGAGAAGGAATTGAATTGAATTGAATTGAATTTATTATACTGACGATAGTAGGACCTTGGCGTTCCTATATTCCCTATCATCAGTTAAAAAGACACAAATCGTTACAAAAAATGCTAACTTAAATATAAACGGTAAAAAGATATGATTACTGCTTAGAAAACTAACAAAGACGAAAACGAAATAATAATAATAAATAATCATAAATAATAATAATAATAAAAGTAGATAATCATAAATAATAAATAAATAATCATGAAAATAAATAATCGTAATAATAAATAATCATAATAATAAATAATAAAATTAAAAACAAATGAATACTAAAAATAAAAGAACACAAGAAAGAAAGTTACAAAAAATGCGGGAAAGTTATCACAGTGGTTTTGGCAAGTCAAATCGATATTACTGGAAAAACCCAACCAAAACCTAAACCAACAAAACGCATTACTAGTCCTTAAAGAGTCCTAGGGAGAGAGAGAGGAAGAGAGAGAGAGAAAGAGGGAGAGAGGGAGGGAGAGAGAGAGAGAAAGAGAGAAAGAGTGAAAGAGAGAGGGAGGGAGGGAGAAAGAGAGAGTGAGGAGGGAGAAAAGAGGGAGAGAGGGAGGGAGAGAGAGAGAGAGAGAGAGAGAGAGAGAGAGAGAGAGAGAGAGAGAGAGAGAGAGAGAGAGAGAGAAAGAGAGAAAGAGAGAGGGAGGGAGGGAGGGAGGGAGGTAGAAAGAGAGAGTGAGGGGGGAGAAAAGGAGAGAGAGGGGGGAGGGAGAGAAAGAGAGAGAGAAAGAGGGAGAGAGATAGAGAGAGGAAGAGGAAGAGAGAGGAAGAGAGATAAAGAGAGAGGAAGAGAGATAAAGAGAGAGGAAGAGAGATAAAGAGAGAGGAAGAGAGAGGGAGAGAGAGGGGGAGAGAGAGAGAGAGAGAGAGAACGGTCGCGACCAGTGAATCGTTGAAGATGCGGAGAGGAGATTCGCGAGTCGTAAGAAGAGGTGTTCACCTGGTGACAGAGAAAATTGAGTCTCGTGAGAGGAGAGAAGCGGAGAGTGGAGGGCTGGGGGCTGGGGGCTGGGGGCGGGGGGAATCGAGCTTTCCTGGTGTCTTGACTTCGGCTCCTCCGTCAATCAACCGAGCACCAAGCACCAACATAATAACGCTCAACGTTCACAACATTTCAAGGGGTCATCTGCATCTGCGCGGAGTCAGAGTCAGAGCACGGCTCCATTACAAATAATAGGTTTAACCAGGAGGATAGGAAGCGCGTGGGCGAAATCCCACCGCGGCACAACAACGACCCCCAACTTACAGTGGGAACAGGATCGTTGACTTTCAGTCTCATGCGCATGCGCATAGAATGGACATGTACTACGACTGGCAAAAGAAAGTCCTTTCCAGTGCTGCCGCTCGGTTTGACGTGAATTTCCCTTAAAAAATGTCGAAAAAATCCGCGGCTAGTCCGAATTTTTTAAAAAAGTCCGCATGGCTAGTTTTTTTTAAAAAATGTCCGAAATCTGCTGAAAAAGTCCGCAAATTCTTCGCAAATTCCGCAAATATCCGTAACTTTCGAAAAAAATCCGGTGCTAGTCCGAAAATTTTCAAAAGATCCACATCACTGATTTTTTCCAAAATAATCGCAATTTGCTCGGAAGTTTGAAGAAAGCCGCCAAAATCCACAATTTTTCTATGAAAATTTTGTGATAGTTCCGAAGAAGCAGTATAGAGAACATCAGCCCATCAGATGCAATTCCTCAATCTTTCCAAATTACGTTGACAATCAAGTCAGAATGTGCGCATGTGTGGAATAAAAGCTAGAGACGAGCACAAATTATTTGAAAATTACTTGAATTGATCAGTTTTTAGTGATGATGTTCAGAGATCCGCGAATAATCCGCAAAAATGTCAAATTACCCGCATTTATCCCTATTTTCAAAAGATCCGCAGTCTGATCCGAAAATTGCCAAAAGATCCTCGGTGCGGGTAATTACCCGCGAAACGGCAGCCCTGGGCCTTTCATCGAAATCGTCCTTGATAAAGCTGTCTATAATTTTCCAAAGATTTATAGATTTTCTAAGGCATAGTTTCAGAAAGCAACTCTGTTGGATTCAAAAATACCTGAAAAGTACAAAATTCTTCGAATCAGTCAATAAATGAAAGAATAAAAACTACCAAGGTACTTGCTTTTGAAAGTCATAGTGCTTTGTACATTGCGAAGAGCTCACGGATTTTGAGTATCGGGTCGACTGTTTCTGACAAGTAGCGGTGCTTGCTTCCGAAATGCATCAAAATGCATTGGTGAGTGATTGGTTTGGAATGAGTCGTATGGACGTATATCTCTACATATGTATACAAAACAACCATTCACAGATGCATTTCGGATGCAAGCACCGCTACATGTTAGAATCCGTCGATCCGAAACTCGAAATTCGTAAGCTCTAACAACCCACAGGAGTGGTCAAAGATTACATAGACAGACTGAAAATATTAAATAAAATAATTTGGTTTAGTTTGGTGAAGAGAACAGACACTCAAAATAGATCCATTCCTATGCATACCATAATACAGAGGGGATCAAAAAGATTACAATAATAATTTTCATGGAATCCGTCATTTTTGAGTAAGTTTGTTTACGAAATCGATGAAATGTAATCTTTGCACCGCATATTGCTGTAATCTTTATGATCCCTCGGTATGCCGAGTTGTATTGCACGGTAGGTGTTTCAAACATGAATCACATAACAAGTACGGGTGAGATGGTTTGTGGCTCTTCCATATGATTAAGCTAGGATTATGGAATCATTGGAACCAATTCGGTATTCTTTGGCTGCATAAAACCCAGTTAAACATACAAAGCAGTTTGATTGAAGTGAGCGCCGATTCGTTCCCATATGCATTTAATCGCTTTATTTAATCCGTCGATTAATCATTAAACCATTTAACCACTAACCATTTGCTTAATTTGACCATAAGGCTTACTTCCCACAAATCACTTTATGTTCTGTTAAAAGGGGCTAATTGGTCAAGAACAAATAAGAAGACTTCGCTGATATTGGTCCGCGTATCCAGGCCATGTAAGTATTTGCGAAGCGCTGACGGAAAAGTGCCCCCCCTTCATTCTGCTATGGTGATTCGAACTGATGATGGGATGTAATCCCATCACATAGTTAAAAGGTAGTTTGAAAATACAAAGGGTGTCCCAAAACTAAGTGGACTGATGCTGTCATTTCAAAACTATTCAACCTAGAGACTTGATCTTGGTCTTATTTTAAAGATCAAATCATTTTCTATCGATTAAGATCAAGGGCAGTTCATTTCATTAAAAATTAAAAAAGTCATGACGGTTTTTGTGACGGGTGAACGCGCGCCGCCTATAGGTTTTTGACAATAATGGCTGAATTATTTTTTTCTCATCTCTTATACATTTCCAATGAAATTTTTTCACTTGAAATTACTTGCCAACACGTTAAGCGACGTGGCATACATGTATGACCGTCTGCTGGCTTCAGTCGTTGTCTAGGTAACGAGATAAGACGGACAGTTCGCGGGAAAAATCAGGAGCAATCTCACCGCGGCCGACTTCTGTTCACTTTTCAGTACGCGCGCGCGGTATGCTGGGGATTTTGCGGCCGCATGAATCAAATTTTACCCTTGAATTTTTAGAGAAGAAGGGTACGAAACTGTTGAGACAACCACCGTGCAGTCTAGATCTCGCAACATGCGACTTCTGGCTGTTTCCAACGTTGAAAAGGGATCTTCGTGAACGAAGATTTGAGACTAGGGCTGAAATCAAGACAGCAGTTCAAAAAACCCTAAAAAAAATTCCAGAAGAAGAATTTGAGAAGACTTTTCTTAGAAAATGGGAGGAAAGAATGCACAAATGTCTGGATAGTGGCGGAAAATACTTTGAGAAGCAACCGGAAATTCAGGTGGAGTCGGGGGATAGCGGAGTAGAAGATTAATAATTGGTAGGAATTTTTTTGTCAAAAACCTATAGGCGGCGCGCGTTCACCCTTCACAAAAAGCGTCATAACTTTTTTTAATTTTTAATAAAATGAACTGATCTTGGTCTTAATCGATAGAAAATGATTTGATCTTTAAAATAAAACCAAGATCAAGTCTCTAGTTAGAATAGTTTTGAAATGACAGCATCAGTCCACTTACTTTTGGGACACCCTTTGTAGGTATGTGAGGTCAATTACATTTTAAAAGTTAGTTTAAAATCCCGAGCTGCCATTTTGCGGTTGAGAAAAGATTACACAGTTCAGTTCAGGGTATGACTGTACTGCAAAAAATACTCAGATCTGTAATCTTTTCTCAATGGGGCAGTCGCAAGGGTATGAACTAGTGTGTTTTTTATGAAGAAAATGATAGTACTTGATGAGCAAAGAACAATGGTGCCTTTGATTTTTTTTTTTCTAAAAGTCCCGGTTTTGGAGATACGAAGGAGTAAAGTTGTAAAAAATCGTGTTCGTAGTGACGTCACTACGCGGAATTCCCATTTAAATTAAACAGTGTATTTTGGGCCAAAATCTCATATTCGGAACAATGTGACTTAATTAGAAACCAAAGGCATCTTTTTTCTCAGCTCATCAAGTACTTTCATTTTCTTTATAAAAAACAACATTTTAAACTCTTGCAACTGCCCCATTGGTGAAATCCCCGTTAAATTATTAAAATATCCTCCGGTTAACGAGGAAAGATTACAGATGCGAGTATTTTTGTGCATTAGAATCCTGCAACAACTAAACTGAACTGTGTAAACTTTTCTCAACCAGTGGAATCACGTGAGTTGAAAAATGCCATTAAGTATACGCAAAACGGTTGTTCCGGAAATCCATCCCTTTTGCATCCTGGCAAGCTGCAGCTCCGTGTGCGGCGCGGCGGTCAATCCGCCTGTGGAAGAGATTCGAAGACAGACGCGGAACGAAGACCCATTGCGCAATCCTACGGCACAAGGTATACGTATATACGAACCGAACGTCTAGGTACAATAAGAGGCCCAGGGGATAGGGGCCACGGGAGGGGGAGAGGGGGTGCAGATGGAGTGCAACAGCATCAGAACACGCGCGCGCCAAGTTACAACACTATACAACACTATACAACACACAAACTGACTTCAGACATACCTCGTTTTATTAACATATAATTCGAATAATTCAGATTTATCTCCAGTCGTTCACCTGCTCTCGGCCCTCACACTTGAGTATCGACGCACACTGGGTCGAACCATGGAATTTCCCGGACTAAATTTTACGAATAAAAATTAAGTTTATGAACAATATACAGCGAAATAACTTAAAAATGTGCAAAATCTTACATTTCAGAGCCTAAATTTAGTGAAACAACATATTTTTGCAAGAAAATAATGACAATATAAACTGTTCTTTAAGTATAGAAAATGTCAAATTTTTGTGTTCGGAAAAATCCATGTTTCCGTCCAGTGTGCGGCGTGACGCTCCTTCGTGTGAAGGCCCTCGCGCGCGGCCATCCCTGTCCAGTGACGGAGAAAATAAAGCAGATGCGGCCGAACAAAAAAACGCACTGACCACACTCGAGGACAACCTCAGAATAATTTATTTTTAAATTTTGAAAAGAAAATACACAATTTTGCATTTGTGACTTGCTTGCCATTGACTCAAGCTTCGATGAATTTAACGGATCATATTTTCAAGTGGGGTCTCAAAAAATCCCACAACTCCCTTCTCAGTGGCGTAGCCATGATTTTTTCGAGGGAAGGGGGGGGTCCCCCAGAGTCAAACAATTGTCAAGGGGGGTCCAAAGTTAACATTCTGGTAAAATTCCTCTAAAAACCCAACAAATTTAATTTTGTTTAAGGCAAATGTTGGTGTCAAGGGGGTGGGGGGTCCAGATCCTCTAGGACCCCCCCCTCCTCCTCCTCTTCTTGGCTACGCCGCTGTCCTTACCACTATACGACATTGAACATTTAAAAAAAAAAAAAAAAAAAAAAAAAAAAAAAAAAAAAAAAGCTTCCAGATGCACAAACATATATGTGAACCAAAACCGTGGTGAAGGATGATACTGTTACCAGAATTCTGTAGTGGTTGTACCATAGTTCTTGAAAACGTGTTGAAAATTCTGGTACTGTCACCATATTCTGACTGCAAAATCAGCATTTCCTTGGAACAGTACTGGACTCTGCAGTTAACATATCGTTGTGCCTCTGCTGGTAATACCACTAGAATTTAGGAATTCTTTTTTTCAGTGACTATTTGGTGAGAAGATCCCGGAATTTTTTCCCTACGCTAACTCGCTGGTCAATTGCTTGCAATAATATGTATATTGTATACTTAATTATATCTAAGGTACAGATTAATGATGACTACAGGTGTACAGATACATGAAAATCAGAGCTGCCATTTTGCGTATTTTTAGCGGCATTTTTCGATTCACTGATGAATTCTACCGGATGGGTGAGGATGCATTATAGATCAGCAAGATGGAAGTATAAGAGATGGCAGCCGATCAAATCTAGCCGCCATGTTTCGCGGTATCCAGGTACGCGGTACCCTGCTATGTACCAAGTGATGGGGGATGTACTAGCGGGGACAAAGATACGTGGCCAGAAAATGCAACAACACACCCAATACACGCGTGTTGAATAAAATACTGTGCATTACGTATTGCATACCCTGGCCAGATTTCTTTGTCTCTGCTGATAGTACCTTGAGCGTTGATTGGTCGTTCGTGAAATTATTGCGTCTTCAAGGTACAAGAATCAGTGATCGGCCTCACTCTCAATACTTTCATCATGATAGATCAGTCTCACACTGAGAGAAATCACTTCCTTAAAAACAAGGAAACAAGTTTACTTGCGACAGTTTTCCTTGTGCGAAGTAAAGTTCTGTTGCATGAAGGAGAATCACTGTCACAACAAGGAATCTTTTACTTGTAGCAGCAGACATTTTCCTTGGGTTAAAGGAATTCCCCCTTAATCAATATTTCACTGTGCAATTTCTTTAACACAAACGAAATACGCCTTGGATTAAAGAAAGAATTCTCTCAGTGCATGAGGAAAAAATAAGAAAGTCCAAATATGAAGACAACCCGGAAAGAATTTGATAAGTCACTTGCCAAGCTGCATTGACTATGCAAGCAAAGAACACTGCAATCCAAATTGAAACTTCGGTTCATTTTGAAGCATTATTTTCTGATCCACCATCTTGAAAAGTTCCAAACTATCCCCATTCAAAAGAATGATTAAGATAGAGCCAGAGAAAGAGCGATTTATGCCATATTAACAAGTCACCGAAAGAGGCCGAAAAACTGTTTCCATTGGCTCTTGTATGGGAGTTTCCATTCTCTGTGATGCAACTATATTTTTCTTCATTCTTTTCCTACAAGAAAATTGAACGAAATCAGAAATTTTCACAGAAAAAAATTGAACTTTCCAGTCATTTTTTTTGAGCAGTAGATAAGTGCAGCATGGCAAGAGACTTATCATAAACGTCTTCATATGTCATCAGTAATATAAAAGCAATCAATAAGTACGTATTTTTTGTCCAATAAAGAGTATACTTCAAACGAGATGCTTCCAAAAGTCTGTCAGCGCAGCAAGCCATAGCTGTATTGCGGTTTAATCAGAAAATCAAACTATATGGCCGTTACTCATGAGACTTATTTCCCTTGCTTCTGAGAATTCTTCAATTTATCAGATACTCTCGATATAATGTTCATATCTTGGCGGAGGAGGGGGGAGAATTGTGACAATAATAATAAAACTCCTCTCCGATAGATAAAAGTTCTCGTTCCGTCTCCACATTTCCGGTAATTGGTATCTCGTTTCCTTTTCAACTGGCAACTTCCGGAGTAGGGAAGACGGAAATTCATCGAGACTTTTCCACTTTTGTTTTTCTTACCTTTTCTGCTGTCGAGTTCGTTGCGTCGCCAATGAGAATGCGTCTTCATTTTTTTCCTTCGAGAGAAAAAGGAAAAAATGAACTGTAAGGAATACCCTACGAACACTTTCTCCCTTTATTTTTATCTGGGGGGACCCCCAGCCCAGACCCACTTAAGAATTCTGGGGGAGACCTCCAGACCCCCATCTAGTATTCTGATGGAGAAATCTAGACCCCCATATCAAATTTCAAATATTTTCACCTCTGGACATATTTATTCCGCCTTCAATTCGAAATGTTTGCGATTTTCCGGAGAAGCTGTACGAATAGTTGCCTACTTCATCCTTTGAAGGCCTCTTTAGATCTCTAATTTCAATTCTAATTTTGCTTTCAACAAGTTTTAGAGTGATTCCAGGTCATTAGAAGTTTTTATTTCTTGAGTTGCGTTCATTCTATTTGTTCTTTGTTCTATCTGTTGGAGTTTTTTTCTTCCGTAATGTTGATGGGTTGTAGAAATCGATATGGATCTTTGCGTTTCATCCAATAAATACAATATTTGGTTTTCCTTTTCAGACCGTGGATCTTCAAAATAATTTTTTAATTTGATAGATCAAACCTCCCTTTGAAGATGTTCTTTGGTTGTAGATTGTGTACACCAACCGTCAACAAAATTCATCCATCCATTTTTGGTTGACTCTTCTTTGTAAGTTTAAGTTTCTTTGGATATTCTGTGTTTTGGGTTTGATACAACCTATATTTCCTTCAAACAGTCTCAGACTTAAGAGCTGTATATTGTAGTTATACATGGAAAAGGAATTTCTGCCTAGTCTGGTTGCAAACTTTTTGTTGCAATTTTCATCAAACATAAGTGAGTCATAATTAATTAATACAGGCAGACGCCACAGAAATTTTGTGCATTTACTCCTCCCTACCACATATTGTTAAGAAATATTGAACTGTCATGGATGGATGCTCTTTAGGATAGTATTAGGCATGATAAGAGCCAATTATTTTATAATTATCATGCTTCATATTTCTGAAGCAAATGTTTGGAGAAATGTGTTTACCGCAGCATATTTAATTGATAGATTTATCATAAAGAGCCGGACAGTGTTTTCCTAGTAAAAACTATTAATTATTTACAAAATTATCGAGATTTTTACGAAATATTTAAAGTAATGCAAATTCTCGGAAATACATTTTCTAGTCCAGAGTGCACTGTTTGCCTGGCACTTTTCGTCACCATTTATTCATATAGGAATATAACTCCAATACAAGTAACTGTCGTAAAAGCGGAAGGAACCCGGAAGTAAACGAAGGGAGGAAACACTTAAAGTTTTAGACGGAGTGCAGCGGAAAAGGCTTTTATGAGCTTTGATGTATGATAAGCTAAAAATGAATCCAATCTGCGGTTCCTATATACATGGTGCTTTAGAGTGAAAGATTTTCTCAACTTAACAAAAGCTGTAACTATAACGGGTTTTTCTCCG
>VMOF01000001.1:8608345-8615845 GCA_011764245.1 Trialeurodes vaporariorum
GAGATAGAATGATTTCTAGTTACGTTACTGAGAGGATTCACCGAATCTCTGAGAAATCAATACCTTTGCAGATAATTTAAAAGGCAAATAAATATAGTTGCCAAAAAACACGAACCACCACTGGCTGAACGTATTTCTTACTGTGATCTGGTCTCGCACTATCAGGGGAGGAGAATTAAAGACACTTGGACAGTCAGAGTCAGATCCAAGAATTTGTCTATTTCTCTCTCCACCCAAGTGAATGCAAGCACGCGTTGGAAAAAGACCGGAGATATGTGAGCAAATTTCATGACTATAGTCATTTTTTCTACAGTAAGTAACAACATGATGCTTTCAAATGACCGGAGAGAAAGCAATGCAAAGTTCCTGGATCCATCAATCTAAAGTGAATACTGTACTATGAAATCTATTCGAGCGCCTTCATTGCTAAAAAAAGCATATCTGGTCCAAGGTTTATTTACATTCCGAAGTACGGAAATTGAGTGAGCGATGCAGTCGTGATGGTCGTGGACCAGCTGCAGGCTGATTAATTATGAACGATTGTATCGTAATGCCATCAAGTCGATGGTCGAGTACGTGTTACCTTATGGGTGGTATCGTTCCGATAGAAACCCGAGTTGGCTCAAAAAGTCCGAGTTGGCCCAAGCCAAAAATAATAGAAGAAATAAAAATATATTTAAATGTTGTAATTTGGCAACGTCGCTTACCTCTATGATTGGATAGATTATTAGAGCGTAGGTGTTGAGACAGATGGCAATGGGCTTAGGTTGACAGAAAGTTCTTAAACCCTGCTTCATAAAGGGCAAAAGAAATTTATAAGGACTTTCTCCCTCCTTTGGCCCGTAACGAGTATGTACATCTCACCCGCCCGCCCGTTATAATTTCATAAAACATATTTTTTTATAAATAAATTGTGTGCGGGAAAATGTCGCCAAGGCATTAAAGAAAGAATTAGGTGGTGTATAAAGTCCGCCGAGGCATAAAATTGATATCACACCGATTGATAGGGCCAGGGGGGTGTAAATTGCTCGCCGCACGTCAAAGAGTAGAAAATGAAAATAAAAAAATTGGGGGTGTATATAGCCCACCGCGTCTAAAACTTGATACTACACCAAAACATTTATAAATATAATATAAGTATAAAGCACTTTTTTATTGGAAATTGGTAAAAATTTACCTCTCAACAATGTGCATTCGCATCTGCATGGTACGCGTTACCACTATACAGCGGGAACAGTTCGCTATATCTGTCGTCTTCCATTCACACAACTCTGACTGTCCTCGTCAGAAAAATGCCACGTTGCCAAGTGCTCTCTTATTTATTCATTTTTCTTGTCTCTTGGGCCAACTCGGAAACGCTGTTTTTCCAGACTGGGTCCAACTCGTTATATGCGGCGAAAAAACGGCTTGGGCCAACTCGGACTTTTTGAGCCAACTCGGCGTCACCCCTGTCTCTGCGAAAATTGTCCGTTCGCTCATCAGGAGTCATTGGCGAATTTCCATAGAGATGGGAGGGTTTCTATATCGGAATGACACCATGCACCCATAAGAATACCGTGTATTGAATCATTAGCACTCGATAGCATTACGATACGATTGATCATAATCAGCCTATTTGACTGATCTACCGGTCTAACGAGTTTCTCGCTCGCCAAAACGTAAACAAACCATTAGCCAGTGAACGACTTTTAGCAATGAAGGCGCGCTCAACAAAATTTAAGATTGACGAGATAGCTAGTGCCATATCTGGAGTATAGGCAATCTTTGCATTTTACAAAAGAATTAACCGCATAAGTGGGATCTGTTCATAGTGCAACTGGATCATACGCATTGGTTTAAATCTACAAAATTCAGCGTTGCCAGATCTTAGACCACTCAATTGAACCAGAGAGAGCATCGCAGTTTTAACACTTGATTGAATATAAGAAATCAGAGAGAGGGAAAAACCCGGCATAATTTCATCGTCGATGAAAATAATTCCTTGATTTGCAAAGAAACTATTCAAAACTTACTAAAAGGAGACGATGTTAAGAGCAAATCCATTGCCTTCTCGCGTTTCTAGTCAAATCCAAATAAAATGCTCGAGCAGAGCTGCCGGAGGCTAAACTCCTTACGGGATAACTTTTCTGCATCCTCCCCACGGTAATTGTTATGAAGTCATGGAGAAAACTGACAAACTTACATTAACTAACTCAGCGAACCTTTTAGAGGAAAACATTTCGAGCCAATTAACATGGTGGGAGGGGGGATATTATCAAACAGCAAAATTAAGCCAATTTTAAGACTAGCTTTGTCTCTCTGTCTCTACGCCATATACCTCCTTCATGAAAAGCTACTGAAGTTTTCTGCTAAACTTGAATACCCTCCCCCCCTCTCTGACTGGGCCGCTTCATATACGTGTGGTTCTGTTCCCTTCCTCTTTTGGTATCCCCCTTCCCCCCACCCCTCCGCAACTTTCTCTCCTTCGTTCTCTTCGTTGCGTCGTTTCGTTGTTAAGGGCACCCTCTCCTTCAGTCCTTTTTGGTTCGCCAAACTATAAAATGTCAACTGTTGTTAGTTGCTCTGAGCGACGCTTTTTAAGTCACATTACACCCTGAAAGTTTTGAATTGCCGCTCGTTGGGACTCGACGCAATGCTTTGCGCGGCGGAAGTGAAACGGCTTCAATTTGGCGTGCTTTTAGGCAAAGGCTTCGTAGAAGACATAGCTGCTGCACATTGTTGCACGATCTGACGAAAAAGTTCTTAGACGTACGCTTCCTATTTGATCATTGTGCTCGACACCGAGGTTTTTTGTATCTTCATTCAAAGTCTATGTTAAAAAAAAAAAATATATATATATAGGCACATATAGGTACACATTGACGCGAGGCATATAATTTAGTTTAAAAAAATTAATACGCGCGGCGGGACATGACCTATGACCAAAGGGGGGGGGGGGGTGTGCGGAAATCCTACTGGCGGGGTGGGTAACCCCCCTCCCCAGGAAATTTTGCCAATACAGCCGCTCGAAAGACGTGATTTCCGGCTGTCTCCATACCTCACAAATGATAAGAACATATACACGCGCGCAATGTGTCATTTTATGTTCCTTTGCGAAAAAAAAAACAAAAAACAAACTGAAAAAAAAAAAACAAAAAAACAATAAACTAATCTAATTAGAAAAAAACTAATCTTACATTTTTTTCCCCTAATCGTAAATTCAAATATAATAACAACATCGTTGGAAACGCAAAATAATGGGAAAAAGGAAAAGAAGGACCTTCTGAACCGAGTACTCTCTCAATGTACTCCGCTTATAATCATTAAAAGTAAAAATACTTCATGCCTATTAACAGTGTTTATTATTTCGTTTTTACGTTTTAGAGTATTTTTTTCCCCTTTCAATTATGACTGCATTTTTTTTTTCAGCATCAGATTTCCTGGGGGGGGGGGGGGAGTGGCCCCTCCTGGCCCCATGGGGTAGCTACACCCATGGACTCGACCCAATGCTTCTCGGGTTGCAGTTGCGCTTCTTGGTGAACCTCAGATACCCGGCGCATACTGGTCTGAGATCGAAAAATAGTGGTCAAAAATCACTGAAAAAAAGTACTCAAAAACCATTTTTTTTGTGCGGACTTATTTGAATAGAAGATTATAAAAAATAAAAATAAAAAAAAAATCTATATGAAAAAGAGAATGTTGATTTCCGAGGGACCAGTCACAAAGTGACAGAATAAAGACGTTGAATGAATGTGAATCTTTAAAAAAAAATGAAGTTGAAAATACGTGCGTGTTTGATTGTAGCTAAAATATCGATGATCGAAATACGTAGAGGAAAGAGAAGAAAGGTTCAAGGATTCAGATTGATTCTGTTATTTCAAATCCCCCCTGATTTCTCGTATAGATCAACCTGAGAGGAAAAGGAAGGAATGAATTTAAATAAATATAAAAAAAATGATTAATACGCGACGCGAGTTTTATAGCGAAGTTTACCTAATTATTATTAGAGATTTAGGGATCCTGGTGTCAAAGTTGACCCGGCTTACGCGTTATAGCGTGCGACCAGAAGGACCAATAAACAATATTAAAAAAAAGAGCGTTATCCGAATGCCAAGGTGCATCGGCTGCCGCGGATATTGCGAGAAACCAGGAAGTGGTCGAAAAGAATAAAAATATAAGTAATAATGAAAAAAGACGGGAATTTAGATTTATGAAGAAAAAGGTCCAACTTCAATGAAGTGGCAAACGCTCAGATACGTGAAGCCATGAAAACGGCTGTTTTAAATACAAACGCCGTTGACGTTGATGAGTAAAAAGAGAGGCACCATTCGCTTCTTGTAAGTACAGTTAGTTAGTTGTTAGATAGCGCCACATCCACAGATCTCGAATGGATCGAGTGAGAGAGATAGACTCCATTCGTTTCCGTAATAGTTCTTGCAAACGCTTTTAGATAGCGCCACAACCGGAGAGCTTCGAATTGGCGGGAGAATCCTACTTCGTCCACGGCCTTGAGATTGAGACGATTAGATACTAATAACTAATTGCACTGACTAAGAGTTCTGAAAAGAACTTGCAATTAATTCCAGGTAAAGATGAATCCGTGTCCAGAGGTCCAGAGAGTAGAGAGAGTTGATTGGCTGCTTCGGTCGGCGTGTGCGCCAAGAATGACAAAAAATTCTAAGAAACCCGCGGTATTTATACGAGTTTGCGATATTTGGCAACGCAGAAAAGCGCGGGAAAGTGCAGAAGCGCTGCGATTGGCTGTTGTTGACTGGATGCCGTGTGTCAGAGGATGCGAATGTTTTCTTTGAGTTATTAATTGAAATTAATTAACAAGTCAAAACTATTTATGTGGAAAAATTTATAAAATTATGGAGAATACGAATATATTTTTGTTAGAATTTTAGATGATTGCTGGAATTAAATATAACTTATAAAAGTGAGTGTTGCTGATTGCGGGTTTGGCGCCAAATCTGACGCGCGGAGTGAATAGACGTGACCTTGAGTGTAGATACTTGAATTTGTCTAGATTGACATTAAAAATGAGTTTTGAGTATTAAATAAAGATGAATGTATCAAAAAATCATACGAAATTCTGTGAATACGTAGATATAATTGGAACAATTTTAGCTTGATTAGAATATTAATTACAAAAAGAATTAAATTGACGATTGAATGGGTTCAGTGTGATGTGAAATGGAGATTATTATTATTATTTTTTTTTTGCTCGGTTAAAAACCGGATTTAAATTGAAAGGACGGAATTATCAAGTCCTATCAAATTGTACTATTATACGTTGAAAAATAAGTTGAAAAAATTATAAGTTGAAAAATTATAAGTTGAGAAATTATAAGTTGAAAAATTGTCTGACTATACTGCAAGTGCTGAGGAGGACAGCTTTCTGAATTCTATTGTGTATATGAAGAGGAACATTCAGATCCCGGAGTCCATTGGAGAATGACTTGGGAGTAATTCCATTCCATTCATTTTTATTATTATTATTATTATTATTATTATTATTATTATTATGTGTATTTTTATTTCACCGCTTTTGCGGGTAATGATGGTGGTCCCACGGCGGGACCAAACAATGGTCCTAAGCCATGGGCCTAGGGCGGCATTTGATTACATTTGCCGCGTATATGTTAATATTAATTGATTTTTAACACTGAATTAACTGCCTTCTTCAAACAAAAGAAGGGGGAGAGGTTATTCCCTCAGAAGGCAGATTTTGCAACCATTTGTTGCACTGCCTTGATTGAGGGACCCTTTACATTGGAGTCGAGTCTTACTACTAGTCCTGCTGTTCGGTTTTTTTTTTTTTTTTTTTTTTTTTTTTTTTTTTTGTTTTTTTTGTTTTTTTTTGTTTTTTTGTTTTTTTTTGTTTTTCCTTTTTTTTTCTTCTTTTTTTCCATTTAATTCTATTTTTTTCTCCTTTCTTTTTTTTCTCCTCTCTCTCTCTCTCTCTCTCTCTCTCTCTCTCTCTCTCTCTCTCTCTCTTTTTTTTTTTTTTTTTTTTTTTTTTTTTTTTTTTTTTTTTACCGAACAGCTTACAATTTCGCCTGTATTCTTATTCGCTATTCCTTAATCTAAGACTTTTCTCAGTATAGTCGCAGTGCCTAGCACCGCGGTTTTCTGTACCCTCACTAGCGATGTTTTTCCTGGTATGCAGTCCAGCCACTTTGTTAACTCCTTCGATACCATCCCGGTCGCTCCGATAACGATAGAGACTACAACGGCTTTCGTCTTCCACATTCGTTGCAGCTCAATTTGGAGACTCTTGTATTTCAATAGCTTCTCTGCTTCTTCCTCCGTTACGTTGCCATCCATTGGTATTGACACGTCTATTAAAATACATGGGCCTCCAGTTTGTTTGACCACTATATCCGGTCTGTTGGCCAGTACTGTACGGTCCGTTCTTATCGAATAGTCCCAAAGTACCGTTGTTTTCCCATCCTCTGAGGCTGTTACTGGTTTTGGACTGTGTTCATACCATTTGCTGGCTTCTATGGGTACGTTTAGTGCTTTGCATATATCGAAATGCACCTGTGCGCATACTCTGTTGTGACGGTATGTGTACTCCTCCTTTGCCAGTATTGGGCATCCTGACATGATGTGGTCCACTGTTTCTTCGTAGGTTTTACAGAGACGGCATTTGGATGACCCGCCTTCCTTATGTATTCTTACCCTTCTGTATCTGGTGGCCAACGCCTGATCTTGTGCTGCTACCACTAGACTCTCAGTCTCGCTCTTCAAGTGCCCTTGGGTTAACCAAAGAACCGACTTTCTCTTGCAAATTCTTTCTTCTTCGAGTCTCTTTGGGTATTGACCATGCATAGGTTTTCTCGTCCAGTTTTCTCGTATGTTGTCACTTAATTTCGTTTTTACTCCTTGTTTTCTTTGTTCTTCAGTCTGCCCGTCCCGCGCTCGGATTCCTTCCACATTCTCTAGTTTGGCTGCTTGTTCTCGTATTGATTTAGTCTCACACTTTCTGCGATCTGTTTCAAAAACCATCTTTAAGTATGGGTCCGATTCCATTTTCTTCGCTAAGTAGTGTCTCAAGTTGATGATGCTCGACTTGTAAGCCGCTTCTATTTGCCTCAATCCTCTTCCTCCCTCTTCCCGAGCTACGTACAATCTGTCCACGTCTGACTTCGGGTGGTGTACTTTGTGTATCGTCAAAAACTTCCTCGTCTTCACGTCTATACTTCTGATCTCCTTGAGTGTCCAATCTACCACCCCGAAACTATATTCTAGTATCGGTATAGCATAAGTT
Source organism: Trialeurodes vaporariorum (assembly GCA_011764245.1). Classification (NCBI taxonomy): domain Eukaryota; kingdom Metazoa; phylum Arthropoda; class Insecta; order Hemiptera; family Aleyrodidae; genus Trialeurodes; species Trialeurodes vaporariorum. The sequence goes on from VMOF01000001.1 coordinate 8,615,601, forward strand.
CCTATCGCCTGCAGTTTGTTTCTGGCAGTTAGTTGAGTTCTTAGAATTGCCCTTACCCGACTTTTGTATTCTTTTCTCAGCTTTTCTTTTATTTTCTCGTGTGCTATTCTCCCGTTTTCTTCAACTCCCAGGTACTTATATTCTTCTCCTTCTTCTAGTTGTCTAATCTCTATATCTTGCTGAATCCTAATGTTGTCGGGTTGTGCTAGATGGCCGTTCTTGAATATTGATTTTGCGCACTTGTC